>CAEGAE010086781.1:0-19364 GCA_903067095.1 Girardinus metallicus | reverse complement strand
TATATGTATGTATTACTACCCTTCCAACACCTTGAAAAAAACAACCACAATGCTGACTTATCAGACCAATACCAATATGTAAAAAAATTACTAATATATCAATGTTAGTGCCAATATATCATGCATCTCTAGTTCATCTCTATTCCCAAGGGACGTTTTGTTTTTTATTCATTGTGGTTTGTGTCATAAAATTGCATTTAAATATACTTTTAACTCTGGTTCTGCTCTTTTATATTAGCATACAGGATCCACTATGTTGTATCTCTTAGTTCATCCTGGGGAATAGGTTCAGTGAAATCTGATTCGATCTGTGTTTAGTCAGTTGTAATTTTTCACCCAATCTTTGGTTAAAGCTGCTCAACTTCTGTCCCATTAGCATAAAACCAACTCTGGTAAACAAAATGACAAAATAGTTTCTGTGTTTAATGAGGAAGAGGAACAAGGGAATTGACAGGAAAGAGAAGAAAAATGCAGGCAGGCACATTTTAGCACAGCTAAAGATTAGATAAAAATAGAAAGACTATGCCTCCCATCCGGACTCTGCCAGCACCTCATAACCACTGGACGAAGGGTTTAAGGCTCTTATGTTGGAATACATCCATGCAGAATCATGCACCTCCCACCTTCCATCTGTCTTTCAGGATAGTGGGAAAAAGGATTTGTTTTTCTTTTTTTTAAAAATGGACGGGAAAGGAGATAAGGACAATCAGAATCTCTAACTGCTCACAGTCTCACACACTTGCACACGCACGCAGCCTTACAATCAATTAATTTTAGTGATAATCAGTTTCCACTAATGGATTTCCGCGGGCTCGGTATTCTCCGTTCTATGTGTGTGCCAGTAGGCATAAAATGTACCTTTTTACTGCTTAAATGTTTTCTCCTTGTTCTCCTTATCTGGCTTCCTCTCTGATTTTGTTCTGGTGCAGCACACAAACACACACACACACACAGGATCTGGATTAGATCTTGCAGAGTCATTATGAAATGAGTGCTGCAGGGAAGAAGAGATGTAGTTGCTGCTTAGCAAACGAGGTTCCCAACAGAGATGACAGACTAATGACTAATATGAGTTGAGGCATGTCTTGGTGCTGATGTGGGAAATTATGTAACAAAGTATTTCAAACCCGTGTGTTTAAACCATGGCATCAGTTTATTTTGAGTTGTTTAGACGTTCTTCAATGATTAGTGAAAAGATATGGTCAAAAATGTGTAGGTCCCATGTATAATTTCATTCAATTTTCTATGCACATCTTAAAAGCTTGTGCTACACTTTTGTTCCATATATCATCGCCAACCTTATAGCTATTCAGTGTATCCATAGAACTACAGTGGACCATGTATGGCTTATAGAAAAATTACTTTGAATTGTTACTTGTCATATTGTCATATTAAACACCACCTGGTGTTTAATTATTTCATCCAACACCTGGTGTTGGATGAAATAATACACAGGATTTCCATGAAAAGTTGGGCACCCACTGACTAAATCTGCAGAGGTACAAAATGAAAAAGGGGTGAAACTCCTACCATGTAGAGTGGAAAGAGAGGTTTTATATTATGCAGGTGTACTCTGCATAATATAAAACCTGCATATATATACAACAGCTCTGTTGTGGAGCTCCCAGTTTCTGAGAAATTTATATAAACTACACATTTCCTTTCAACTGTGATCCCAAATTGCTTCTACATAAAAGAGTTAAAAGTGATGGAGGCTTCCTCCATCCGTTTGTAACCAAAGTTGTCGGCTAGTCAAACGAGGAGTCTTATGAATTAATTACGTCAACAGAAAAGATCAACTCCAGAACTTCTTCCTTTGTTTTTTTTTTTTTTTTTTTTAAGTGAGACTCTCAAACATACAAAACAGTTTCAAATCTAAAGCACACAATAAACATCGGGGTTTATTGTAATTTCTTACACTTGCTTCACCAGATAAAATCTCATGCTGACAGCAGCTTCAGATAAATGTAAACTTTTTCGCAATTGCTTTCCCTCCCACTACTTATTCACTGAATGCTAGATAAAACATGTAGATTTAATGCAAAACCTCATGCATGGAGGACTTTAGCAATATTTTAAGCCTTGGTTAGACTGTGGGGTTTAATCTGCATGTAGGGGAAGCTGTATGCTAACAATTCATCCCCCCCTCCCCCCTGCCCAAAAGGAGTGGAAAGAGATTAGGAGTCCAGTCCCGTCATTCTGATGACCTCCAGCTTTTACTCCTCTCTGGTGTCTTGTGGAGCTGAGATAACACGGCAGCTCAAGGTCCTCTCACTAGGCATGGCTGCCTCAGTAAGCCTAATGGGCTGTACTACTGTAAAGGCCAGGAGGAAACCAGCTGCTTAGTGCTGCTGCAGCCAGTAGGGGGGTTTGAGAGACCCCCTCCTTCATGAGACATCTGCAGCAGGATGATAACACTTGTCCTCTATGTTGAGGATGAGTTCAGGACAGTGAAAGAGATTGAGGGTTGGTACAGATACATGGGAAAAGAGGGGAGGCGAAAGGGAGTGTTGCTCTTGCCCAGCAGATGATTTGAAAAACAGGAGGGGAGAGTACCATCAATGTGGAACATGTAGAGCATTAGGTATTCTCACAGAGGAACTCGGCCTGCTTCCTGCTCTGTTCAAGCAGCTGGCAAGTGCTTGGGAAATACCCTGTGACACAGTGGAGCAGAGCCATTTGAAAACATGAGTGCAAAATCTTTTTTTTTATTTTCTTCCTGACACCACCTTCAGGGTTAATGGGGTTGTAGAGTTCACTGAGACACCGCCACCACTGATGTTCTGGATATTCTCAACATTAGAAAAAAGAAATGGAAAAAGCCATTCCAGTTCTGTGGCACAGCTCTGTTTCAAGGACAGAAATTTGTTTTCAAACATTAATCAAAGTTGAACAATAGCTGTGCCTACATAGACCCATTAATTTAATTAATAATCATAATAATAGTCAAAAAAAAAAACAACTTATGTAACATTCTAATACAGATTAGACAACTGAGTACATCCCAGGCAGCATGGGTTTAACATTAAATTAAGAGTACTAGTGGGTTTGATCTTGATATAGAGGGATTATACAGAGAATAAAAACCCAGTGGATGAAACAGTGCAACTTTGATATGATATATTCTTTGTGCTGAAGCCTAACTCACTGTTTAAAAGTAGTAGCATGAGGAAAAGGACAACAGACTACTGACCTGTCAGTACTTCTATGATCCATTTACATTCAGAGTTGACAAAGAGCTTGTGTGTCAATTCTCATACATAGTTGTATTTTTGAATGGGAGCTCTCCATTGCTTTCAGACAGACGTCGTCTCTTGCAATTGCTGCAAAAAACATTGAAAAAGTTTCTATTGAACAATGCCTTTAAATTATCCATCAACAACCTTTTATAGTCAACTTCATTAATTATGATACCAATCATCACAGCTCTACCTGACAATCAAACATGGTCGTGGTAGTGTGACGGTATGGAAACTTACCATAATTGGCGGAATCATGAATTCTGCTCCCTAAAAGGAGAAAAAGCTAAAAGGAGAATGACTGGTCATCAGTTTCTGACCTCTAGCTCAGGTGCACTTGGATTTTGAAGCATGAAAATTATCCAGATTAGTAAGTTTCCCTGCAAAAGAACTTTGAAGTGACTTAGTCAAAGTCCAGAATGTTTAAGTGATTAAGATCCTGTGTTGCATATTGATCTATATGTAGGTTGTTTATGCTCAATACGTATAGAAGTAATATCTGTAGCATTTAGTAGTACTGTATATATCTTTAATGTAACCTGCATAATTTTCAAAACTGTGGTGATATTGTTGAGAGGTTATGTTGCGAGTTATATGGCGCCCTCCAGGCTTTGCTTTAGACTTTGATGCACAAGCGACTGGGTTTTCCCAGAAGGAATGGTGTCGAGTTTACTATTCCTTTTGAGCTGTCAAGATCTCCCAGTATCCTTCCCATTATGTAAATGTGTCACTAGATTTATGTGCTACTTAGCTGCCTGGCATGACGGAGTAACAAATACTAGTTGGTGCGGAGCTGTACCCTTAAATCAAGTCTAAATATCCTTTTGTAAGAAATGTATTGTTGATTATTCATTGCTTCAATGATAATCAACAATTCTACCTTAATTCTACATTAATGTAGAATTAAGGTACTCAAATTATAGTAAATGTGTTTAGTATTTAAGGAAGGTCTGCATTCAACATTTCAAAGGCTAGCAACATGTCTCCAGACAAATTTCTGTCTATTAATAAATAGTGATTGTCATATTTCTTAGACTGCACAGAGGAGATAACAACACTCTGATATTCAGATGCTCATATTTAAAGCATTAAAGAAGAGCAGCTTTAAGACTGTTTCCTACCCGAGAACGATCGCTGTTAAGGATGATTGTAATATAAAGTGACAGTGCCTCAGAAACAACAGAAAAACTAAACTAGTGTCTCTCACTCGTGGTTGTTGGAGAAAGGCTTCTAAATACTGTGGATCTGAGTCTAGGCATACCCTTCATAAATCTACATGAAATTTATAAAGCTGCTCTTATTGATCAAAGCAGTAAAAGAAAAAATTCACCCAGGTGAACAGAGAAATCAGAGTGGCTGAAACAAAACAGGTTAGTTTTAGGCTACAATTATCGTAAAAAGCTATACATTTTCATATTGTCTAAAAAAATCTATAGTACACAACAAACCAAAGTGGTTGAAAATAAAAAAATACCTTGACTCATCTAGTGACTTAAATCAGTGTGCTACGGGCCTTCAGAGGAATTGAGCTTAATAATTTTCTGCAGTGTGATGCAAGAAAAAGGATGGACTTCTCCAGTCATTTTGTGTGTAATGTTTTTATTTGACTGCAGTCCTGCTTGCTATTATTTTTATGCAAGTCTCTGAGCAGTAGGAGCAGTCAGAAAATTGGTCTTCAGCCAAAGTCAGAGCTTAATTTTAATTGTTTATGCTCTAATTGTCCTACAAGTTACGTAGGTTTTTCTTCTTTTTTTTTGCAAACAAACACAGACAAACCACTACAGTGGAGCTGATTTAGAGATGCGTCAACAATACCTTAACAATGCTTGTTTCAGCATGGATTGAGTGCAGAAATAAAATGGCAGCACAATACACAAATAGGCTGTGGATTTCAGAAGGACGACATTCTGCTTTAAAAAGATGGCACTCTGGAGAAGTTGCATCAATTATTAAAAGCGCTGCAAAAGCCTTGGCTCTTGCTTGATGATTTGGTGTCAGCACTTGTCACACACCCCTCTCAACACTCAGACATTTGCCCTCTCTTCATCCTACCTTTTTTTTCTATTTACCCTGCCCCCTTCCCTGCCAGCTAGGTTCCGCTTCTCAACATTTCTCTAAATTAGACACAAAGGAAAATCCACACGCCCTTCTCCTCTTTGGTTGGACCTCCCCCTCCTTGTTTCTCCTCTCCAGGTCTGTCCCAGCCTCCTCTGTTCTACACTGCTACATCCCAAAAGCACTTGTTACCCCCTCCCCTACACAGGCGCTTCTCCTCAGTCCGCCTCAGCGGCTCTCAGTGGCCAGTGACATCTTTTTTTCTCTGCCTCTGTGTATGAAATTGTTATTGAATAATTCATGACAACTTTTTCCTTGTTTGTTTGTTTTTTCTTTTACCCTTCTCTCCATTTTGGCTTCTTTTTTTTACTATTTCAGAGACCTGACTTTCACAGCATCTCCTTTAAACTCTAGGTTCATGTATGAATGTATTTTAGAACCAGTGAAAAGGACATTTCTCTACTTTGGTTTTAAATTGTATGCTTTATAATTTATTAACATTCTGAAGTCCAGAAATGTGCTTGCTTTTTGCAAGGCAGTCAGAGTCTTAGAGTGATGGGGTTACATACAGATTGCCACCCAAGATGAAAATAGTGATGACCCAATCTGCTTAAATGTGAACTGATATGCTAAAGAGTTATATGCTGCTTACTGGTTTATTGCAGTAAGTAGCAATAAACCAGAAAAAAAAAAAGTTTTCTGAGCAGTACCTTGCTGATATGAAATATGCCAGACATTTAAAAGAGCTTCTGCATTTGATATTTGGAATCAAAATCAAAATGCTGTTACATAGTTTTTCATTCATTTGGCTCAGATAGAACTAGTTGATTCTGCAGCTACTATCATGAAACCATCCACAGCTTTGCCCCATTTTAAACTGACCCCTTAAAGTGAAATTAATTTTTTTCAAAATTATTTTTGTGTATCTCTGTGTCTATGAGTTGGAGGGATATTTAAAAAGTTTGTTTTTAGAGGCTTCCCTCAATAAACTTCAGACAACTCCTCTCTTCCCTTGAGACAAAATGTACCCAAAGCATCTGACTCTGCCTGCTTATCTACATAGACGTGGCTACTTTTAAGACGTCAGCCTGTAGTGCAGTATCCTGTGGAGAAAAAACAGAGAAGTCATCTTTTCTTTTTGTTGTATTGGTCAAACTTACATGATACTAAGAAATGTATACAAGCTTGGGCTTTGGCTTGAAAAAATAAAGCAGTTAGGGTAAATGGACCTTCCAGGCTCTGTTAATTGGTCATTTTAGTCGATTGACTCAAAGATTAAACCATTTTCCTTTCAACCGACCTTTCTATGGGAATGTTTTAGCCAGAGGAAATGAGATAACGCTAATGTTTAATCTATTGCAAACTCTAAATCAAGCATGTATTAACGCTGTAGTTGAAAAGTGACCTTGCTCAAAAGCCTGAGAATCGTAGGAGGACAGCAGAAGACAGTTTCATTTCAGTCAGTGATTAAATTTTCTTTGCAATAGTATGATGCGCAGACACTAAGTCTTCATATTTTCTTTTATTTAATCAAACTCCAAAACATATCTGTTATGCGATTATAACAGTTGTTTTTGTATTAACCTCTTCTCAAGAAATGTCCTTCCTTTTCTCTCTAGTTGGACTTTTAATTAATGTGTTGCTTTTTGTCTAATGAAAGATAAATTGATCAGTCAGGGGATAAATTGGTCTAATTAGTTCTGATTGAAGTAAATCTGAATTTCACAAGGTTGTCACGTGATTATTTATTGAGACTGATGAGCAGAAAAATCTGACATACGCCAATGAGATGCATACTGCATACTGGATGGTATAATCAATTTTTAACTTTTAAAAGTCAACATTTGATTTTCATCACATTGAGTTTTAGCAGCTTGATGTCATGTCTCTGGGATGAAGGAGTGAGAATGTAAGACACTTTCACCTCTCACACAGAGAAGCAAAGTTTTAAGCCTAGCAAAAATTGTAATTCTGAAAAGTGATCTTTATTAGAGAAAATTATACTGACATTCCTTCCTTCCTTAAAATAAGCTCAAAGATTAATTATTTATTTATGTCTGCCTACTCGGGGTGTACTTATATATCCAGCTCACGAGACAGTAAATATTTAGCAGTATTTTTCGAAAGATTCAGGATGCCCCTCTTTCTGTTTGTTTTCACAAATGCAACAGAAGTTTTACAACAGACAAAAATCTTTAATCAGTGAGGAATAATTTAATCTGGACTATTCCATACATTGTGGGGTGTTTTTTGTTTTTTTTTTTTTTACTTGGCTAAATTTAAATTCTCTATTTCTTTTGTTTTCATAATTGAAATAAATGCTTATGAAGATTTGCAAGCAGGTGCATAATTATCAGCTTTAGTTTGTCCAAATAGCAATACTTGCCGATAATGTATTTCTTTTCATTTTATTTGTTATTACACAAAAAGAACATGTTCACAAATGTATGTTTTACAGCTGTTCTAAACATACAAACTATTAGAAGATCTAATAAATTGTTATTGGCCACATGCATGACAGTTGGCTTGAGACTTTGGCTCAGAGGACTTCCATATTGCTCCCATAGAATAAGAATAACATAACATTTCATTTGATGGTTTCAGAATAGATAAATAAAATATTTCAGATTGTTTAATATTTAAATTTAAGATTTAAAGGAACTGGCAAGTTTAGTTTATAAAACTAAATAGAATAAACTTTGTTGTTTGATTGCTGTGTGAATATAGTTTTCCGTGGTTGATTGCTATAAGCTCAGCATATTGAACTTGCTCCATTGTCCTTTATTCCACCAAAACTGCATTGAACAGTTTAGTAGTGCTGATGTTCTTAACAGAAAACCATATTTATGCTAAACCACATGTTGCTTTCTGAGGTCCAACTTTTCCAGTTAGCATACTTGAAAAATCATGTCTGATCACAGAAAGTGTTCCATTACAAGCAGTCTGTATGCATAAACACCGCCAACACAACAGGGAAACTCAGGAACTACTTCCTCTCCACATTGATACACAGTCGAGCCTGGAAGCATACACATTGGACTAGCTTATATTTATATCACCAGACTAAGTTACACATTGATTGTTTGATACATGATTTAGAGTAATGTTTTAATATTGTACCAGATCCCTGTTTCAGTTTAGGACTTATGATAACCTAACTTTACAATTAAAGTAAAAAAAAAAAAATGACAACATGGTGACTATTTAGCACAGAGTATTAAATCTATGCAGTGTGAAAAAATGCTTACCGTCAGGAGAATGCTCTGCAAGTACACTCACGTACGATTTAGGAATGTTGGCATATGAGAGATTAAAGTCTTAAATATCTTTAGTTTTTTTCATATATTCTGTCTTTTTTGTGATTAATAACTTTACTTCATAAGATGTGAGATGAGTAAAAAAAATCATACGGGACCCTCCTTGTTTTAAAATTACTTTAATTTCATCAATACTCTTATTACCTTTACAAATCGACTATTTGTTTACCAGAAGCTTACCAGTAGCTTGTCGGTCATCAACTTTTTGTTCACTATAATCTTTAACTTGCATATTGTCATGCTTAAAATTACAGCATGACAATGTGTAAGGAAGCTAACACGAGCTAAACTTAGCTGTCCTGGCATTATGCATGTGCTATAAATCAGTCCGTAACAAGTGGTGGCAAGAAAAGCTCAGTGATAAGCAACTGGCTGCTGAGTGAAAGTTGAACCCATCTTATGTACGCTGACATGCACGCTGTCAGAGAGAGCGAGAGAGAGAGAGAGAGAGAGAGGCTGCTTCTTAATGAGCAGGAGAGAGAGTGAGTGTGACATGCTTGAAATCCTGTAGGGAACCAGTTGCTACGGTAACAGGGAAGGTATCCAGCTCATGTGGGCGGTGTTACCATAACAACCACCCTTGGTGGCCAAGTGATGCTGCAAAGAGGGAGGATGAAAAAGAAACAGTGTGCTTACGTGCTTATGAGTAAACAGGAGTAGGAGACAGATGTTAAAGTTTGATACTCAACTTCATGTTTAAAGTTATCCCAGACTTTTTTGTGGCGCTGGTTGGCCTCTTCTGGGTATGCCCCACTCACCCAACAACAGCTGTTTACTCTGCTGTTCATTAACTTGCAAGCAGTGGGTCAAAGATGCTGTGCAATGTAGTCTTGGCCTGTCCTGGGCGTAAGAGGTTGTGCCTTCAATATGTTCATGCGGTTGCAGGTATTATGTCATCCATGCTGGCCTATTGTCTTATTTTGTTATCTCATTATGAAATTTGTTTACCGTCGTCAGTCACTTACGGGTGAGAATGTGAGAAAGTCTGGGTATAACACTTCAGTACCTCACTGTTCAAACAGAGAGGCAAGATTAGAGGGTTTTTCTAAATCATACAATAATTAAAAATTGCAAACACTGTTGGGTTTTAGTATGGTTAAGCAGTATTGCTCATTGCCCAGGATGCCATTCTGTTAGAAGTTGATAAGAATGATATAAAAAAAATTTTTGTCCGTTTGTTTTTTTTTTGTTTGTTTTTTTTTTTTTTTACAGCCGTACACTAGTAAATGATAATAAAGTTGGTATCTAAATTGACATTGCTTTCTGATGCTTGCTTAAAGGGCTGTTTCAAATTTTGTTTAAAGAGAACTGTGCTATATGTAATTACCTCTAGTTCAAAGTCCAAAATGCTAAGTGGTCAACCTAAAATGTACAATTTTACAGCAAGTATCTCTAAAAAAACAACAACTTTGGAGGACCTGATGGATTTTTGACATGTAGACAGATAACTTCAAATAGCGTTGCTTTATTAAAGTGAAGCTCTGTCTCCACAAAGAGAACAAGCTTATCTTTAAAATAAAAATTACATTTCAATATAAAACATACATTTCTCCTGTAAGCCCTATTGTACTTGAAGGTTAATAGAAGTTATATTTTATATCTATCAAATGTTTCAACTACTTAAATGTATGGTAATTCTGACAAAACAATTGTATTATCCACACACAACATCTCTGCTTCACTTCCTGCTGCTCAGACATCATATCCTACATAACCCAGAATCTCATTTCCATCAGATGCATCTGCTACATAGTCTGTCAGGGGAGCTGGCTCAGTGTGATCAAAATTGCATTTGGGAATAAATAGGGGAAAAAAAAAATATGAACACTGTAACCTCCATCTCCTCCCTACCGGGCCCCAATCATCTCCCCCTCCTTCACCTCCTTATGTAGAATATTTTTCACCCTTCCGGTGATTGAGATGCTTTGACACAATTTATTACATCGATTTGTTTTCCTAGCATGTTTTATTTTACAGCTCTATTGAAATTTAGGAAAAGAATTTGACCCTGGCAAATATGTTGACATTTCATCTAGACTGATAAATGTTATTAATTTATCAGTTTTCTTTGTCATATATAAGATACAACATACTGTAGGATTGCGGAATAAGGTAAAGGTGAACTAGAAAATGGAAACTGCAGTGATTTGGCAGAAATAAGAATATTCTAGGCCTTGAGAGTAGTCTTGGAAAATACAGTATGTGAGAAACACTGTCTAATGGACAGGAGGCATCAAATCCCCTTAGTGTGGCAGAACTTTATTTCATTAAGACATTAACAGAAAGACAGTCTTTAATAAAGTTGATCAATTATTACAGTCTTTTAGCCTAAACATCCCTTCTTTTGGCTTTGAAATTACCTTAATCAACTTAATCCTTGCCAGTACATAATGCTGTCTAAAGACCTGGGCATCGTTCACTCTGGCAGTGAAGGATGTAGCATTCCTAGAGTTTTGGTAATAACGTGAGATTTTCGTCATAGATTTCACATGTGACTCTGAATAGAAATGACTTAATAATGCTATACCATCACTTTGGGCTGGACACTAAATCAATAACAATATATATTGCGATAGACATGTGATCAATATCAATAGATAACACATCTGATAGAATATTCAATATTCAGTATATAAAATACTCACTGAACTGGATGCATGGAAAATAGAAATTCACATTAACAATCGAAAAGTTGCAGTGAAAGTTTAACTTTTTTCCATTAAGTGAAGATGAGATTTGGAACCTGCACCAAACAACCTGTATGGTGCTGCTATTAAAATCTTAATGCATTTTATTCTAAACTTATTAAGTAAGGACTTCACTTGGTTTTGAAAACAAAGTGAATAAAATGATCTATTCAAGGTAATGGTTTTCTTAAACTTGAGAGACTAATAAAGTGCAGCTCCATCTTTTTGAAGAGAAGTTATGTTCTCTTAGAAATATAATACATGATATGTTTTTACTGGGCATCTTTGCGAGGTACTTTTTTCCTCGCCTTGCTGTTGATTGAGCCAAAGCAGTAGGGGTCAGCTCCACAAGCTGCAGACATCAGATCAGAAAACATGAGCTATAATTAGACCTCAGTGCTCTCATTTTGCTGTATTCTGTCTAAAGAAAATCAATGGAGTTTCATAAAATTCCTCTGGAAACTGTCAACGGGAGAGAGATAATGCAAAACCTAAGGTGTGTTTGTATATTTGAATAGCAGATGAATATGTTAAAATAAAAGATATTTTGAATGTCCAAGGAGCAGAAGCATCTTTGTGGATTTAACGTTTGCACTTCAGCCTGGACAATTTACCACGTCATGAAGAAGTTTACTCATTGAAATTTGCACCTTTGTATGTTTTTACAGCATGAATACAGATTTGTCTGCGTCTCTCTGTCATCATACAGCAAAGTCCATGATTCAGTGTCAATTGTGTTGATGTAAGGATGATTCAAATAGACCTACAGTCCTCAAATCTTCTCTTAAGCTTTTGATTCTTTCAATCCCCTGAGGTAGTCGTTCAGCTTAAAATTGCATCTGTGGACTCCCACTGTTTGGTATTAAAATGCCGGCATTCCCGTGTCGCTCAGCGTAGCTCGGAAAGAGGCTCGGCAGTGTTGTGTAACACCAGAAATTCATAAACAATGCAAGAAGGGGACATGCTAACATTATGTTTCGGGGTTTTGGTTTTATCACTGCGTAATACATGTGCGTTACACTCATTCTCAGAATGTGGTGACGTAGGAAAGATGATGAATATGACCAACTGTGCTCTGTGCCTTTGTATTTTCTGGGTGAGCACACGTGAGTCGTGGCGTCAATGTGCTGCGTGAGTCAGACGTAGCATTCGTTGAAATGTGGGTGGTGGTGAGAGGCATACATGTCGAAATACTCCACGCAACACATCACATTTATCTTGTTTCATTCTGATTGCTTCCTAAAACCCGCTTTCTATAGAGCTGGGAGCATCACACATCACATCAAATTTATGTCTGTGGGAGGTTCCTTTTGTGTTTCCTTGTTGTGATGAACAATTGTGATGAATGCAGAGAAGCTGCTGAAAGGCAGGATGTGACAAAAGCAGCAGGAAGCACTGCTGTTTAAATATTGATTGAATAGAATCAAAATTCAGGTGCTTGAGTCACAGAACGCACCCTAACGAGAAAAAAGTAGGACGTGTTTGAACAGGATATTTATCCCAGTTAATGTGAGTTCCAGCTGGGAGGGGAACTCTCTGTTCCAGTTTTTATATGAAGCCTCCAGGTGTTACTGTACATCAAACAAGCCTGTGTTCAGCCAAGGCTGAGTCCATGAAAAGATGATAACCTTTACAAAGATGCAGTCTTGTTATTTCCCAGCAGCAAGCGAATGCTTCATTTTAAAATTGACAATATTCCCAGAAACAAGACTGGAGTGACCAGAGTTTCTTCCAGTTAAGTAATGTAGTTCTGTGTCTTCTTCACCTCCTGCTGTGTACTTTCAATCACCTGCGGACTGTCGCCTGGTTGAAATATTTCATATTTATCTTGCTTACAAGAAAGGCAACTTGAAAATATATTTATTATAACCCCCCTTCACATTATTGTGGATCTGCCTTTTCTTTCAGTTGCATGGGGAGACACAATACTACAGGAAAATTCCCACATCACTTTGCTACCATTTGACGCCACAGCATACAATTTGATCACAAGCAGTACTGCCACATGAATTTATCAAATGACCAAATATTCTGCCACCTGAACGCTGCAGTTCAGCATAAATGAGGTACCTATTCCTGATGCCGTTGAACACACCACTCATCACTCTCATGCAGAAAAAGGGGGACATAAGCCTGAAAGAGGTGGCACAGCTTGATTTTCCATTGGATTCCTTTTATTTTTACACATTTAGATCTGTGAAAAACATGTTTTCAATTCATTACCATACATAATAAAATAGAAGATACTGTACACAGTATTTTAAGAGAAAATGATGACTTTTGATGATGATTTGCAGAATTTAGCAGACGTTCTTTTTTTTTTGTTGCAGAATTTAACAGTCTCATTTCAAGCACTATTAACTCCTCATTTTGATTTTTGAAAAGTAATGCCAGGAGTCTAGCAAACTGATATTATTTGGTTAATTAACCAGGCTAATGCCACGGTTAGCTCGCCTCCAGTCTGCTGCTTTACAGACCTGAAACTTTATTCTCTTAGCATGCCAAATGTATGAAGTATTAACTTTAATAATGGCTAATTGAATCCATTAATTGGATGGTTCTCCCTCAGTCTCTTTAGCAGCTGACTGCAGGCAACCGGGGCAGATAGCCTGACAATTCAACCAGCTAATATCAGGTTAGCTGGTCTTAGCTAACCTGATTTCATAATAAAGTTTGAAATCAGGGTGTCTACTTTATAGAGTAGACACCCACTACTCTATAGAGTAGAAATGTTAAAGGTATGGTGTTCTGGGCATCTGAAAACTAATAAAATTAAGCAGTTGTTCATGTTTTTGCTTAAGTCAAAATCAAAATAATTGCATAAAAACATTAAAGATAATGTTAATAAAACTAATAATCAACATGATATATTATTTCTACTGCTGCAGGAGTAATAGTTTTTTTTTCTGCTTTAAATAAAAGCAGATAGATTATGTTATTTCTCTTTAAAAATCTTGTGTAAAAACCATTTACTCGCAAAAGTATTGATCCGTGTCTACTTACTTTTCAATTTAGATTTACAATATTTCCAAGTAGCCATGATCATTAAACTTTTGGCACTGCAAAGTATCCACACAAACAAACAAACTGTACATGCCAGCTGTTGTGGCCTGAATTTTAGGCTATATCTGAAATTAAATCAAACATCAGGAGCTGAGTTTGGCCTCCACCGCAGCCTTGGCTGAACTGTGGTGATTATGGGGCCATCTGCTCCCAGTGTGCCCAGCTGGAGGCTGGAGCAAAGTAATCTGAACTGATGAAGCCCGACTTAGCCTGGGCTGTTTGCGCATCTCAGAAATCAAAGCCTCAAATGTAATGGTTGGCTATCAAGTGCTCAAATGAGGCGTTCCATTTTTATATCCAGCAAGTATATTCACATCAATGCATGTTATGTTGTAGGAAGGAACGGAACACGACATGGAACACAGAGCAATATTTTCATTGTAGCCCATCGGCGTCATCTGAGCAGAAAATTAATGGATTCAATTAGCCGTTAGTCAGAAATGTATAGTAATGAGTTAATTCGCAGTGCTAACGTGCTTGATTCTGCTTTGTCCGTTCTGTACCAGGAGCGTCTGGCAGGCTAATGTTGCCTCTCTCTAATATGCCACACCAGGAAGGAGCCTGATGGAGCCTATTAATAATTAAGCAGCACGATTACAGTGATGTATGCCCCTAATTCTAATTCCATTTAGCAGCAATCTTGGAAAGAAGACCATGCAGAAGAGTGTCGCGCATTGTGTTAAAGCTGTTAGAGAGAAGGGGAGGGAGGTAGGGTGGGATATAAAAGAAAGCAATGGAAGAGGGCTCGAGTTCAGCCTTGGGAGGAGGCAGAGGGACAGGATGAAAAAGAACGAGAGGAAGAGAGAAGGAGGGACTCACGAGCAGGAAGACACCCACTATTCAACCATCTGTGCTACAAAAACACACAAAGGGTTCAAGAGAGGCCATTGGATGTGTGTGTGTGGAGTGTATAATATATATCAAAGTCTTGTTGATTTGTGAAGGTTTTTTAAATGATGCCATTAAATCTGTGTAAGGCTCTATTAAAAATCAGGAGCTAATCAATTTACTTGAGTATTAGAGTATTAGACTCTCCTTTGTTGCGTACAGTATGTCCCCTCTGTTCCCAAATGTTGGAAATGTGTGTGACATTTTGGTATGTTTTCAAGATAAAAAACACTTTACCCTCTATTTTTACCCCATTGAACATTGAACATCCAAAACTGTGTGCTAATTTCAATAAGGCAGTATAGTGTTTTGAGGTTTTTGTTCCTTTTTTTTTTTACTCCTATAAGTAAAAAAAATATATTTCTTCCCCTAGAACATTAAAAGTAACTTTTTTTATTTTTATGTTTATATACTTGTATATATTGAAAACACATCTCTTATGTTAAGGATTAGTTTTTTTTTTGTTTTTGTAGGCCAAAAATAAATAATTATATAAATAAAAATAAGTGTTAAATACTTCATAGCCAAACATAGGTGAGACTATGCTTACCTACTCTGCCATTTAATGCTATGCTGACAGTGCAAGTGGTAGTCAGACAAATGAAAACAAATAAGAATGCAACAAAAAATAAAAAATCTGAAGATAATAAGCATACACATATTTAACCAAAATGCACAAATGTGCAGGATGGAACCTCCTGTGCTGCTGCCAGCACTTCCGCACTTAAACACATTACGTCTGCTTGGACCATGTGCTTCAGTTCTTCAACATACAGACTGGCAGCAGCTTGTAAAATGTGACAAATGATGGGTGGGCTCCCCTGCTCTGAATCCTTTGCTCTTGGCTTGCTTGCCAGGGCCGATAGATTGCATCATTACAGAGGATGAAGTCATACTGCAACATAAGGGAGGAACAGGTGCTGAAAATTTAATTAGCACGGGAAGATAGATGCCAGTGGAACATGCAAATGTACCTCCCTGACCCAAACTCAATTCTGACTGCCGCGAACATTTATGTTCGGCTTGCAGCAGATCATATCGCTTTGCTTTTTTAACGCTCAGCGTGGCAGCATCATTTCCTCGACAAGACGAATATCTGTAAAAATGTCATCAGCCGTCATTGGGTATGAACCATCTGTTCCATAATGACTGGTGCGGAGTGTTTTTGTCATCATCAAGTAGAGGATAGTCAGTAGTGAATCTTGAGGAGGCTAGCAGAGAAACAGGGGAACTAAGGGAGGCAAAGAAAAGGTTGAGAAGGTTGAAATCCAATTGATGTGTCTCCCCATATATCACCAGGTTGTTATTAATGATGCAGTCTTCCCTGCAGTAGGAGCTGTCAGGGTACTGAGCTGTCAGCCTATTCAGCCTCATCAGCACTACAGCATGATATGTGGAGCACGGGATTGTTGGGTAGAACCACTCAAGCAGCCCCCAAACACCCCCAGCCTCTTCTATGCATGGTAACTGTACACTCCAGAGATGCCTCTGTACTTCGCGGGCCGTCAATTGCAAAACACACAATTTACATGCACATGATCCAACCAAAAAGAATCACATTAATCTTTTCTTACCCTTTTGTACTGCAGTTTTAAACGTATCTTGATCCAAATAAATCAACTGCAGTGTTAACTTATAAAACATGTCAAATTCTGTGTCAAGTATTTCAAGTTCAGAGATTTAAATTTTTCGGGTTTGCCCTTTGCCTATGCTCCATCCCACCGTCCATGTTGATAGTGATTGGCTTGATGGTTTTATTTAATCCCTCCTCAGACACACAGACATATAAATCAAACAAATGCATCATCTCCCTGGGGAAGACAAAAGTGTGATTCTCATAAAATCTTTCTGGGCGCGAATCCAACTCTGTCTCTGCCAGGTAGTTTCTGCCCTTGATGCTGTGGTGTTTGAACGTGTGCAAGCGTCTCAGTCAAACTCCAGTTTTTGTGCCCAACTCACTTTTTTTTAAGTGTGGAGACTGGCTGTACAGGTGTGTTCACATATTCTCAAGGAGCACACTTCTAGATTTTTCTTCTGTTAAATTTGGTATTTTCAATTAAAAAGTTTAGTTTTTCGCAAGTTATGAAGACCTTTAGTTGGAGATGTTCAGAGAAATCGTTAACCAGAATTAATGGTTTGCCAAAAGCTAGAAAATGTAATGTTTTCTGATTAGTGAACCAACACTCTACGGCACTCTGAATGAAGAAGGCATAACGCTATTTTCATTACTACTTATGTTTTTAGATTGAGCTCAGCCAAAGTACACAGGTGTAAGAAGCAACTTAAAAAGGAAAAATGTAATTTCTCTTACACATCAACAGTATTTGTTTCATTCAAGATGCGAGAGAACAACATTCAGAAGATCCCAGGAAGTTTGAACAGAGTTCAGCAAAGTTGATTTGTTTTGCATGTTTAATTCTTCAGCCTCTGATCTTTATTAGTTTATTTCTGCTAAGTGCACTAATTACATAACCGCATTAATTGCTAATATCAGATGAGTTTAAAATGTGAACTCTCTTATTTGCCTTTTTTAAGATACTAGCAATAATGCTGTTTTATGATGTCAACACTGTCACACAGCAGTGTGAGACTGCTGCTGCTCCTGATGTAAATATTTAATGACCACGTTTGAATCTGATGTCGGTTGAAGTAAAAAAGTTCAATCCTTTTTTATATTTTCTTTTTTTATTATAGCAACTATTATATCACTAATGTGTGAGGAAAACAATATTTTAAAAATAGACACCAATTCAAGTAATACATGAATAGGGAAGTGAACAAGTACCTAAGATAAAAACATGATTGTTTTTTTTACAGTCTATAAATATATTTTTAAAAAATCACTTAATTTTAATGAATTAATTAGTGTAATCTCAGTGTGACTGATTGTATCTACATCATTCAGAACATCATATATTTTTAGTTCTTAAAAATTTAAAATGTAAAACCTAGAAATGAAATTAAAATCGGTATGTCAGAGCTTCAGAAAAACAGAAATCGGAAATTGGTTACAAAATTCAGACCTACGCATCCTGATCCATGTTTTTTGTTTCTAGTTTGGGTTCTGCATTCACAGTTGGACTTTTTTCCTTCTTTGAAGTATATATTTTTTTAATCATATGATGTCATTAACAGTGAGTTAGACAGACATAAGCTAATTCAGAGTTCAGATTTAAGCATGGTGTTTGCTGATTCTTAAAGGAGTCTACAGCATTGCACTTCTGCTTCTTTTACTCATTGGAGATTCACAATCTGGTCTGTCTGCTTCCAGCAGCGTTTCTTAAGAAAGAAGTTTCAAAATTCAACAAAATACATTTCAATTCTACAGCTACTTAGAATTTAAAGCAAAGGTTCCCAGACACCACATTGCCCATCACTGAGCTAAAGTATTTTCTATTAGATACTGTGTTATCAGAGGTGATCACAACATGGGGAGCTATAATCTCATTCCCAATCTGGTTTGAGACCTCCAATCTAGTCTTGCAGGACTGCACTGGAGGTCAGGGTCTCGGGCTCCTGATGGACCGCTATTGATTCAGGAGAAAGGTGGCGATACAGTTGCAGTCGCTCAGCATTGATTTTCTGCAAGTGCAGTAGTGGAGAGTGCAGAATGAGAGAGCTGGAGCTGCCGTGTTATCTTCTCAGATATCAGGAAGTTCATTTATTTATTTTTTATTTATTTGTCTTTGTGGCACTGACCTTTTCTGATGCAGAGATATGTCTGTGGAGGAATTGGCTCAGCAGGCTGACTATTTGAGCAGCTTCAGCAGCGTTTTCCCATGTCTGTCCTACACATGGTCCTGGAGTTAGCTCCTCGACGTCTTCAAATGAAAAAAAGGAAAAACAGCACAATTAAATAATTGAAAACTGTAATTTTAATAATGCATTTTGAGGCATGTGGTGATAAAAGGTCTATGTGATGGTTGTGCTTTCTGAATGCAGAATTAAGTTCAAAGGAGAAGATAACAAAATTTATATGGCTAAGAGGTGGCACGATAGTATCTCTGCCTTCCAACTCGATGTATTACCTGCACTAACTTATCGGAAACGGAAGAAAAACATCTAAAAGTATTTTACGTTTCTTTAAAAAAAAAAAAAAAATATATATATATATA
>CAEGAE010086773.1:0-16098 GCA_903067095.1 Girardinus metallicus | reverse complement strand
TATATATATATATATATATAAACACACAAACACACAGCTGTGCTATTGGGGCTTCTAGGATGGTTATGGTAGCAATATAGAAGAAAAACTCAAACACAACTTACTTGTAGGATAAAAGTGAAAAAAAAGCATATGTAAGAAGGATATTACTAAGCTGAGGATAATAATAATTATAAAAAATAACACAAACATGGACAAAATTTTTTATATATGCAAACATATATTTATTACTTCTTGTAGAAAGTAAGAAGTATTTTTCCATAGGTTTTCGTGGCAATGAAGGGACATCTTATTCAAGACTTAATGTTAATAGTTTAAAATTCCTATTCTTTATGTTTGTGGGTTAATACCTGTAATCCCATCTAGACAGCCATGAAAATAATTATTTTTTGTTCTTTTTAAACAGCAGTATTCTGAATATTTTTTGAAAAACTCTTAAAAACCATAGCATGTTAGTGTTTAGTGCTGTGGTTGAGTGCTAATGTTTAATACTTGATTTAAACTTCTCATGAATATTTTATTTCTACAAAATCTTTCTGACAGGTAGTTTTTTTTTATAAACTTACAAACTGTGCATTTCCACTTACTCCTTATAGTCCTTTAAAAATGATTGAGATTCCTACACAAGATTTTCTTGAGAAAATCTGTGTTTGTCCCATCTATACAAATAATTTAAAAAGTTTTTACATCGTGTAGTAACAGAGAGGTTTGGCACTGTCCATATGCTGCCCTTCAGAGAAATGTAAGAGTTTGTTATAATAAAGCCAGAGTGAGGGAAGTGCAAGAGCTAATCCAGGAAGATGTGTGCACGGAACTGTAGAGAGTTTAAAATATACAGTTACCGTGCAAGGCAGGCCAAGTTCGAGTCAACTGACTTCAGTTTTTTAAATTACATAGAGCCAGTTTACGACAGCAGCAATCTCAAGGCACTTCTCCTATGGAGCAGACAAGCTCTTGGTCCAGTCAGTATGAAATGTTCTCCAGGTCTTTCCAACAGCCCTGGGAGATAAGAGAGATTGATGGCTTTACAATCATGTTCTTTCAGAAGAGACAAGCAATGTAACAATTGGCACTTTACTACAGAAAGCAACAAACCTCAAAAGGGTTTCATCTTGCTTACTCTGCTAAGCTTGGTTGTGCAGACAGGCTTGTTTGTTCTTTCATTATTTTATTTGATCTGATTGTCCGTTGGGTGCTGAGTGTCTCAGAAAACACAGAGACTATCTTGTTCCAAGCTTTGGGAGGCTGCAGAGAGGAAGAGCCTTTGTGATAGACTAGAAAAGCTGCTAAAATGTTTTGGGTTGGGGTGAGAAGAATTGTGTTTCATGCAAAATACAACAAGGTATGCTGTATATGCATTTATTTTCCATCCGCTCTGTGTAGAGGTACTTCCAAATGCCCAGTAATATGCATCATATTCAATGCAGTGGATGTTTTTCAGTGGAGGCAATAACCTGACTGGACCACCTATGCATCATTTGCTTTTGGAAGAGCAAAAGTCAAACTGCTTCTCCTGAGTCCGAGTGTCCTCTCCAACAAATGACCATATATGGGCATATGTGTGATCCACCAAACAACCTTAATGTAATTCAATCAAATGTCTCCCTTTGGAAATGATTAGTCTCTAAGTCACACTGCTCAGCACTGCATATTCAGTGAACTGGAAATTTTAGTAGAGGTAAAAGTGTTGCAAATTTGAAATGTGATTAAAGAAAAGTCAGTGCATGATGTGAATACAAAGTGATAAAAAAAAAAACCTTGTGACTGAGAAAAAGCTCTCAAACTAAGCTCTCCTGAGGTTGTTAATCCCCCGAGTTTGCTTATAATAAAACACACATATTGATTTTATCTTATTTTTTTGCAAGTTCGACACAAGACTTTGAGTCCATCACATACTGTAATAATACATGTTGTGTAACTTATATTTTGACATTCTTTTCTTCAGTATTCTCAATAAACCACCATCTTAATTACATCCCTTCACGGTGGTATGCAGAGCTCTATTCATGTGCTCTATCAAACACACACAGATGCTTAAAATCAAGGTCATGGGTTTAGTCCCTGTAGTTTTGCATCATTTCTCTACTAGCTTCTTCATCACAACCACACTGGATTCCCTCACTGCGAATCGCTGCCAGCGGGGTTGCCGGTTTAACTCCCACCATCTGTTTGTCTAAGCAGAAGCAGGTCAGTAAAACAAGCAATGATACACAAAAGGTTAGCTCTGATATTTCTAATTAAAGAACAGGGGATGGTAGACAGGAAAAGAGAGAAGAGAGAGTCTCTTAACGCACTGTGGTCTGCTCAGACCAGCCACTGTAATTATGAGTTGCCTGGACTCAGCCTGGCACAGCCCCACTTTAACTGTCTATAGGGCCGAGGTGTTAAACCACCCGTGGTGCTCATTAGGAGACATGGGCTAATGAGTGCACCACACACACATGCAACAGCAATACAATGAAACACATTCGAGTCATGTTAGGAGTTCACTGTGCTTTTACTACACTCTGGCAAGCTTAATTTCACACTTCTGCCCTCGGTAACACACACGCGCCTGTGCCTTGATATTATGGGTGTGATTTCAAATGCCACTATTATGAGTGTGCCTGGAAAAAGCTAATTACAAGTTCATGATTCTAATTATTTCATCTGTTTTACTGCGTAGAAACCACACACTGCAGGAAAAGAGCATGAGGCTAGCACTGTTTTTCAACAAAAAAAGCTAATAAAATTATTGAAATGTAGGAAATGTTTGCAGGAGTTTGAAGAAACTGGAGAGATTAAAGAAGTTATAGAGGGGGGGGTCACTGAGAGAGCAAAGAGAGGGAATAAGAGAGCTGGATAGTAGGAAAGGGTGAGGCGTGTAACCCGATCCTTACCCCGAGAAAGCCAAATTTATTTTGAGGGGGCAGAAACAGCTCAGGGTTACTATGCAGATTAACAGAGAAAAAAAAAAACAAGTACATTGTTGAATAGGGCTACAGTCATTAGGCAAGGTGTGGTGTGAGAGTCTTACTGTATATTAACCTTAAGTAAAATACCATTATTTTAAATTATTTATAAAAATTTACAATAAAGTGTAAAATTATCTATTTAAAAGGTTTTACTACCGAATATCAAAAAAGAAAATATATCTATCATGTTGACCTTCACTGTCACCCCAAAAACACTTTCATGCAATTCAATAGGTCCATGAGGAAACCAGTGTCTGCATGACACTTAAAGGGTTAATTGGACATCTGTGTTATTTGAAACTAAACCCAATGATATTTTTGTTGTAATTAAAGAAAAAGCAAAGCAGTCCTCTATTAGCCAGTTACGTGATAGTGCACAGCAACATGGGAAGGGTATTTCTGTCTTAGCTTGGCTTCATACAGACGGACAAAAAATAGTGGCTTTGAAACTATAACTTTCATATCAAGAGCTAGCCCAAGTCATTTGACAATATATTTAGGTAATAAAAATGAGACAAAAGGAGCCATGAACAATTTTTGACAGTAGGCCAACTTCTTGTCTTAAAAACACATCACATTGCATTGGCAAAGTAAGGGAAAACTAGGACAGATCAGAGGTAGCGACCCAATTATTGATATTAAGTCCAGTGAAAAACTGGTGAGAAAGTCTAAATCAAAAGGAGTACTGATGTAAATAAAAGGAGTTTAACTTGGTGATGTCAGTGGAAAACACCATGTTGGTGAGGTCATAACTTCATGAGTCTTAGGGGCTTGGGTGGCTTGATTCAGAGTTTTAGGTGGGCTCCAAGGGCATTTAGATTAGATGCTTCCATGTTCCTGTTGGCTCTGAAGATGTTTTATGACCGCCGCTGTTGACTTTTCTGGGTTATGTGACAAAATGTGGACTAAACGAGACCAGCATCTCTCAGATTGTCTGTCTGACCCAGTAAAGGATAGACCAGATTAAAACACATACACACATGTTGCTCGTTCAACTTGTCAGCCTTTGTCCAAACGGATTGCCTTGACCTATATCCAACCGTCCGTATTGTATCAGACAGTTAACAGTAGGCTAAGCCCTACTTATGTATATCATTGCGCCTCGGGATGTTTACCAGATCTTGTTCCACTACCATAAGCACACCGTTCACACAGAAAATAGAAGATGTACATTTGTTTGTGAGCTAGGTTGAATGATAGCCACAGAACAAATTGTATTTGGGTCACTTTCCGCTTTGATCCAAACGCCCTTAATGAAGGGTCCAGTCCATGGGAGACTCGACAAAAAGGACGAGTTATTAGAGTCAAACCTGGATTGGCCTCTTAGAGTCCCTGAGGTCAGGAGGATCAGACAGATTCAGACTGACTGAATTTAATTCACAGACGCAGACGGTACATATTGAGTCAGATACCAATAAAATAGTTGTTCTTTCTAGTTTCTGTCAAGCTGAGAATCTAGCAGATGAAAGGGGAGGAAGAGTACTTCAGAAGGAGAAAGATGGGTTTAGGAACAGAAACATGGGGTGCAAGCAGGGGGGGACAGACGGTAATTACGGCCTTCATTAATGGGTAGTAAGTCAATCAGCCATGACCGAACAAGTGAAATCTTGGTGAAATATCCGCCTATACTGGGAAGGATGGACAAATAATTATGTAGAGATCTATTCATACACTCAGTTCACAAAATGGAATGATTCATACTATTGGGTTGACAAGAACACAATGAGAGTTTAATTATTTTGGGAAGACTTAATATCCAATTTTATCTTATTGACAGAGATTGAAGGCTTAAAGAATCAGTGTAAAACATTCCAGGCCCATTTTGACAAGGTCTCCACATAGAAATTTTTATGGTGGCCTATTTCCAAGATGATCTAACACAAGTTTAATACACTTCAAATCAGATTTTTAATGTCCTTTTACAGTGTAAAGAGACACTGAGGTTTAAAATGCAATCAATGTGCTTGACATTTAGTTAGAGATGCACAAATGTAGTCCAGATTCCACTTTTAGTTTTCTTAGCAGTAATTAACCACTTACGATGATGCACTGTCATGTTGTCTGTCACAGCTAATGATCCTTAATTTACCTGAGTACCCAAAGTGTATTCACATATGAGATTAGTGATGTATGGATGTAATTATTGTTGGAGACCACGCCACTGGACATCCTCATTAGTTAACGGTGTTAAGATCAACAAATTTAGAAGTTCTTTCTTTCTTACATCAAAATAAGAGTTTCAAACATGGATACAGTAAGGTGTACATAAAAGCACCACTCCATTAAAATTACACCCTTCAAGACAAGTCCAGAAAATAAAAACAGACATCTTTCTCCCCAGTGACACACTCCAGATGACGTGTCCTACTACATTCTCCTACACCCAGAAGGGATCTATAGTAACTCAAGAAAGTTTTAGATCTGCTTTTGTTTGTACCCCTTGGCTCCCAAAAGTTTAAACATCCCTAGTAAAATGGTTGATTTTTTTCTGTATTTTTGTTCCTTTTTTATATCCTGTGCAGTTAACTAAAGAACAAACAAAGTGGTTTTAAAACAATCTGCAGCAACCCAGCAACATAATTGTTCATATATTGTTCATATTAACACTTTATTAAAGCACCATTTGATTCAAATTCAGCATGTAATCGTTTGGAGTCCCCATCATGACGGCGTAAAATTCGTCCATTCTACTTTTCAAACTTCAAACTTTTCCCTTAGCCGGCTTGAAGAGACCACACAGATTCTCTCTCAAAGTTAGTTCTGATCTCTGGCTAGGTCATTCCAAAGCTTTAGCCCTATTTTTTTATGAAGTTAGTTATGAATTTAGATATATGTTTAGATTAAATGTGATTTTCACCATTGCAGTGATTAGTCACAAGAACTAGTGTACGTGCATTTGATCATGTCAAACTGTATTCAATTGCAAAGGTGTGCGAGTGTGCACTTTTCACTAGAACAGATAAGAACATTGTGAAGAGAAAGAGTTGTAAAATAATAACCTGGCAACTTCTTGTAACTGTTATCATGCAGTGATAAAACTTTTATTACATAAGTGTTTGTGCAAAGTCCAACTGTGTTTCTGAAGGAGAGACTGTGAAAGCCGGGATATTTTGGCCGAACAATAAGAAACATGAAACTCGGCTACGAAACCTTCCTTTCTGTGGAACTGTAGAATAAATTAAACTCCCACTGAGGCAGGCACAGCGATGCTCTCTAGGCTCTCACAGGACGTATTGTGCCAGCATCAAACCACCATTGTCTCTGTTTGTGCATGAATGTGCATTTTGCATTGTGCATCATGGTGTGGAAGGTGTCTGTTTGTGTACATAGGGCTGTAAATTAATGCACACATGGATTATGGTACTTATAAATTCTCAAAGTTCACAAAGAGTCAGTGAACTTTGGTATTCACGGACAAAAACACAAGAACCTACCTGTGGAATTTTGCCTTATCACATATTAAACAAGGTGACATCATGAGTGCCGGAAAGGTGGACCACTGATACTACACTATTTGCATCACCAGAAACACTACTCGTGTTTACCTCACCATTCACTACGTGTTCCCCAACATGACTCAACCACAAAGGTGCTACATTGTCCTCTGCTGCTTGATGTTGGGATGTGCTCAGCAATATTCCTGGCAGTGCAATCTGAAACCTCCTGCGTTAGAGATATAGTCTCTAATGCCAGATTAGTGATTGCACTCTGCTATGCGTAATTGCAGCTTGCCTCTTCTTGTTTGTTTAAACAGGGTTACGGTAAGTTTGATTTGTTTTCAGGAGACAAGTAGATTTAGGAGAGCAAATAGGGAAATTTAGAGGAAAGGTGAAGCAACATCAGCTCAGAACCGTAATTTTTCCGCTTGCCACATAAGAACACAATGAGGCCTCTGCTTTTTAAGTTCAGAAATGCTGTTGATTATCTGCAGGGGCTATTGATACAAATAATATGCTTCACCACCAGGGTGCCAGAGTGCAGGTGAGCTCAAGCACTCAGGAACAAATGTGTCATTTATCTACTGCACATGCAACAAGTTTTTATTACTTATTTGTTGTGTTATGCTTGTCTCTGGGTGCTCTTATTGAGATTAATTTAGCAATCAGGAGTACTGCTCTTTCCCCCCCTTCCACACATTGTATTAAATTCATTGACTACACAACCGATACTCACTAATAACTGACACATATCTATTGGATGTTAGACTGCTGTGATTGTGCATTGGTCACCCATTCACTACTGGGGCCCACATTTGTTAAACTGATAAAATGGAGTGTTGCTTCATTAAATCTAAACTATCCAATTTAATAAATCACACAAAACATGAGTCAATGGCAGAAAAAGCTGTTTAGCATTGACAGAAAGAATTTGATAAGTTCTTTGGGTGATTATTTTGCTTTTTTACCCAAATGTGCATTTCGGTAAAACGACACCAAAGAAATGCTTATTTTTTACCCAAATGCCAATTATTGCCACAAATAAATGTTACAACAAATAAACAATTCCGACTAGTCATTGTCTGTTGACTAGTATATCAGTAGACGACTTCCTGAAAACATTTCTCAAGGCGCCTATAAAAATGTATCAGCTCTGGCTTTCTAAGTCCATAAGAAATCAGGAAATTTGTGACTTATCATGCGAGAACTGCCACTGCAGGAACAACAAATCAAAACATCTGACAAAATAGTTTTAAAATCAAGTGATATTTCACAAGTACAATTGATGAAAAGTTGGTGTTTGTTAACTTCTTACACATGGCCCATGGAAGGGAACTGTAGCCAATGATGTCCTGGACTGCATGTTAGGCCTTAAAAGGGCCAAGGTGGAAAAAGACCAGAGAAACATCCATGCTCAAACCTGGAGGTAATTTAGAGCCCCTGGTTAATCTTACATGCAAGTTTTTCACTGTGGGAGGAATATGAAGTACCTGGAGAAAACCCACACATAGAAAAATCGTCTACACACAGAAAAGGCCATGACTTAAAGTGATGACCTTCTAGCTGTGAGGCAACATAGCTGACAAGCTGATCAGCCTTTATTTCATACTTGATTTATTTTACTGTAAAATGAAGAAGCTCTGGTAGCTTTCTATTGTATTTCATTTATTTCAACCGGGTAGCTTCTTTCTGTTTGCCACACTAGCGAGTCTCAACTCCTTTGTGATGCTCCATACAACACAAACCCCGACTTTCATGTTTGATGTAAGGAAGGATTGCTGCTATGTTCTCCAGAAATAAGCCCATCTAAATATATATGTAGGAGTTTTATCAGTTTCCAATGCATTGGTGTCATCCTCATATAGTAAAAGCATTGGTGCTGGCTAACATGAGTCATCTGTTACTCCCAGTTCTCCTCCTATGACCTCGTCCTGTCTATACCACACATGCTCTTTGGAATTCAGCAGAACAAAATCCATCTGAGTGCTGGAGAACTTTGATTCCAGTGTGTTCCTCATGTTACCTGTTCACTATCTGCCAATGAGTCACAAAATAGATGATGATACTTTCAACTTTTTCCTTTGGAGCTTGGTGAAATCTTTTTGTCTGAACATCATACCTTATTTTGTACATCAGTATGAGGAAATTGAATAAATGGACACTGAATAAAGAGGAGTCATAACAAAACTAAACAATGTCCAGCAGATAAACAGTAGCTGAAAGATATGTCATTACAGAATATGAAAAAGAAAACAAGTACAGGCCTGACAGAAGAACCAGAGATTCAATTTATGAATAGACTCTGCTGAATTCTTTGACAGAACAGTGGTGCAATCCTTGAGTTTCAGGACCTGTGAATGATTCATAGATCAGAGGTACAGTGCCTTGCAGAAAGTATTTTCTAAACCCTGATTTTTTGCACTGTTTTTTCTATTGCTACACATATACTTTCATGTATTCTTGGGGGATTTCATGCGATAGGAAGAGGATTTGAATATTACATTAGACCAATAGGAATACATTTACAGTACAGAAATGTAGGCTAAACAAAAAGTATTTCCAACTTACATGTTGTTGTTTTCACAAGGTAAACTAAAAAACAAGCCTCATCAGACCCATGTGTTACTTCACTGAATATGACTGCATAAGGTACACAGAGATGACTAGGCACAGTGCCTCAAGTTTATGATGTTTTGCAAGCTGTTGTTTGTAGAATTAAGCATGCAAAGCTTTTAACCAGGCTGTCTGAATTTTTGAACTGTAGTAGTGCTGGTTGCAAGTTTCTTGCTACATTTGCAGAGTTAACACAGGTTTTCTGATTATTTGTTAAATACCTTAAGGCTACTATTTTACCGTTCTTGCCCCAGTTTTTATTTAATTTTATTAGTCTGTATTTAATCAACAACTAGTGTGATCCAACTCTCGGTTTTAGATCAAAGATTCTTCTCTGCTCCTTCTTGTGACTGGAACCATTTCATGTTGCCATCAATTAGACAATTTCCGTTAGGTTTCCTTGTTGCACAGAGCTCCCTGTGAGAGGGTCAAAAACCTGTTTGTTTCTGCCTGGTGATGGATCTAAAAAGAATTCTGTTTTTGTCCAAAGAGAAACAATTAGAGCAGTGTGTGCCTGACTTGGTGGGTGTATGTACCATCGTGGGAAGAGCGGGCTTTCAAGGCCGTCTCTGAACAAACTTGTTAACTGACCATTTGTTAGTCCTGAGACAGGTCCAAACAAAACCCAAAGAAAAGAGGAAAATAGAAGGAATTTGGGGATTAATGAAGGAGAAGAGAGAATTGAATTCGTGGCAGAAAGAGAGAGAACGTTTGTTCAGGCTTAATGATTATGTAACATTTGCTAATCGTCTCGGTCAATCTGAAAATCCCTCTCTTTTGAGTCACCCATGGCAGTCAGTACTGAAACACCCACAGATCGGATTCTGGGTTCGCAATAAACACACTTGTTTTTGACATTAAAAGTCATACAAATTAAAAAAGACAAGCCAAAGTTCAAACATGGTCAGTTTTTAGCTACTTTCTCATGTTGGAAATCCTCCTACCTTGGAATCATCTTGCAAAAACCTTTTGCGGGATTTCATACTTCAGCACCATAATGGGACTGTTTGATTTAAAATGGGTTTAGGATCGTTAATGAGCTTTGGGCACTTAACAGACAGAAGTTCTGTTTGATTTGGTCTATGTTTTCTTTTCCATGAAATGTTGAAGCCTGCCTAAGTAACATTAAGATCCTGCTGTGGCATAAATAAATTTTCCAGAACATGCATAGTCTTCTTTGCAAATTTTGGCAGCCTTCAGCAGCCTATGAAGAGCACAGCATGGCAACCATTATGTGTAATGGGTCACGGAGGGTTATGAGCATACACAGAACTCATGTGCCAATTTTGTGATTGTTGACAGTTGCGGTATCAGGATATCGGAGTCTTTGCTGGAATATGTCGGGTCAGGGTGTGGCCGCCACATACACAACCAAAAGTGGCCAAATATCCATCACACACATCTCACTGGCAGCTCTCCAGTTAAGTTTTAGCAATGCATGTGGTTGTCCAGTTGCTGTGAAGGTAATTTACTACCAATATCCAAAGTATGGATACAGCAGTTAAAACCTTGAAAGTGAATGACTTTTTTTCTATAATTTTGAGACTCTTTTCTGACTAATATGAAAGACTCAAAGCGCAAAGAGAACAAGGCCAGGTTTTTCATGAGAAGCCATCCTTACTATTTTTCTGGGAAGGAAAAATGAACATTTCTGATAAGTTCTTTATGCACTGATATATTCTGGTAAATCACAAATGAGTAATAAAACCATGCACATTCCCATAGACCCATGTCATGTTTGTTTATTTGTTGATTATCAAGCCTTTTTAATCACCCTCAAAACAAGTCTAAACTTGAGAGCGCTGTAATTAATGACTGGAAATGATGATGATATAAAAGGCTGAAAGGCATGACACCAAATAGAGACACAAGCTGGGAAATTATGTGAAAACAAAGTAGCATGCAGAGATGGACAACCTATATTGTTATGCACCTGTTTCTTACCAGCGAAGGACAAGATGATACATTCAAATAACAAGAACTTGTTTAGTTTAAGGTTTTCACTAGTGGGTCTGCTGGTTCATGGCTGCAATTTCAAAATGACTACATCGAATTAATAGAGATATATTATTTTAACAATAGTACTTGGGTCTAAACACTCGCTGCACATTTATCAACAGAAAATCTTTATTTCGCTTATGCAACAAATGTTGTTGCTTTATTACCATATTACTGTATTCTATAATGTACTCCTCTTACTGTTAATATTATCATGTAATCAGCTCGGAATCACAAATATTCTGTGCAATCACCTCCATGCAAATTGTCCAGTGCAATATAAAAAATAATAATTAATGCTTTCATAGATGACACTGCACTATGATTCTCTTTAATGTTGACCTGTACATTTTTATTTAAAGGACATTATTATGTAAAAGAGAAGATAATGAACTGCATGTTCCTTCATAGAGGTACTGGTTACGAATACACTAGATAATGAATGACTTACAAGATGACAACACATTTCTACATTAACTCATATGTACTTAGTTATTATCTGTTTTTTATCAAGCTAAAAAAAGAACTTAGTATACTTAGTAAACTTAGTTAATAGACCAAGAATCAGATTTTTCACCATTAGATATGCAGAGCCCCTAAGAACCGATCGATAAATTTCTGGCCAAATAACTGATGCATCTGTGTAACATAGGCTTTATTTTTTCAGATCACAAGCTAAATAAGCTGCTAAAATGCTTTGATTCACACCCAGTTAAAAAAATAAATTTCCCTGATATGACACTTGATTTATGCCATTGATGTTGATCAAAAATAGTCTTGTTCCTTTATCAGACTATTTTATTTTGAATTACTTGCCAACATAAAAGTCTCGATATCAGATGGAAGGCATTTTTGTTTTTATGAGATTTAAGCTCAAATTTTAAGAATGCATTGGTCAAAATTAGTTTGTTCAAAAAAATATTTCTAAAACCTGCTTGATCATGATGAGACAACAACAAATCTCAAGATAAAATAATTTCTTAATATGCCCTTAATATGTCAGTCCTTGCGTTATAGTGTGTGCCTTGTGTTTTCCATGGCTGCTTTTTTTTTTTTATTTCTTCCTATCTTCAAGTGGAGCTGATCACTTACAGGTTGTGCAGCTCTCCCACCTGCATGCCATCAACTAATCAACCAGCAAGGATACTGGATGTGAACTGCTTTGTTTCCAGAAGGACTGTGAAAGATGTTACAGGAAATCATCATGAATAGACATAGAGTGTTGGAAATGAGGTGGCCACGCAACGTTTTAACTGAGAGGCGATGAATAGAGAAGCAGTGAAGGAAACAGGACACAATGTTGTGTTTTAAGCAGGAGATTAACAATGAACTATTTTTGGTGTCATTTTTGTTCTGTCAGCCTATGAGAAAAGGGAAGAGCACATGAACAGACATTTTCCAGTATAAGACACCACCTCGGAGACAGCGTGTCCAGATGTTCCCAGATTATTTCTCCATCATCCATCATCCTTCCCTCCCCCTTCTGTGACGTCCCACTGACTTAGTGCTGCTGATATATGTAATCTCCTCTTTTATCTCCTTTTTCGCTTCCACCCATAGCCACGTCATCATGTATTTGTCTGTCCATCAGTCATTTCTTTTAATCTTTTCTCTAATTCAAGTTTTATTTTTGGACATGTCTTGTATAACCCCTTTCGAGATGGGCCTATAAACCATAGAGGTTCAGTACAGTAAAGCTTCAATAAACAAATGTGTGTATGTACTGTTAATATGAAATCATATGTGGCGAATACTGAATGATGTTATTTAAAAAAAAAAAACACTTGTATTTGACATCAATTTAACTAAAAAAGATTAAGTAATATAATAAACAGTAAAAACTATGTATATTTTAAAACAAAGAAAAATTGAACACAAAATGTAAATTTCGGTGAGGAATAAATTAGGACATCCTGACACTTTTCCCACTTTGGCTGGAATCACGCACTGGTGTGTCACATCAGACAAACAGGAGCTCTGACATTTTTGGTGATGTGATCCTGAACGAGACTCAACAAGTTGAGAAACTTCCAAACAACTCCAACATGCCCTGGTCTTGTCATCTAAGAAAGTTCATCCATTATAGTGGACTATAAGATGCTAGAAGTCTATATAAAAAAACCTTAAAATGTCCTCATAAGACATACAGCAGATTACTTCTACTATTAATACGACACTGCATGACTGTGAAGACAGAAAGAGATGGCAGATGTTCAAATGTGAACTTTTTTAAATTGTAGTATTAGGACACCAGAACAGAGGATATTGTTGGCCTGAACCTAATGCAGCAGGAAAAGAACTGGACCCTGTAAGATAATTAATATATATAGATATAAAACATAAGATCAGGGGATCTCATAAATCATCGGGTCGTTGAAAACCAATGTTTGGTGACATTTTTTTGATTCATGACTTGTAAACGTTTTTCAGCTGTAATGAAGTCGCTTACCACAGAAAAAAAAAAAAAAAAAACACACCCAGATGTGACCATTTCTTGACAAATAACTGAATTTTTAATACCTTTTACTTTTCCCATTACGGTACTTGGATTAAGTGGGTTATGTGTCCACTGTTGTTAGTGCATACTGAGTGTGTTCCTCTTTTACTGGAGTGCTCTTCCAAATATGATCATCCTGAGCAAAGACCCAGAGAACATCGGATCAAATTGTCTCTATTGCATTACATCACTCCTACACATAGTCATTTTTATCACAAACAACCCTAAATGTGGGGTTTTAAATGATAATCCCGAGTTTTAGGTAAAACCAAGATTAAACCCTTAGCGATATATGCTCAGTGACGAAAATGGTGAAGAATCAAGTGAAGTGCCCATAAGGAGTGGGTTGATTTGGACATATTTTGTTCGGCATACATACCCCAGACGGGTGTGCGGATCTGAAAAAGCCCCAGAGGGCTTATATAACGATGATAATCATAATGGTGACAATAAAACATGTATTTATAAAGCACTTTACGGGCTGCTTAATTATGCTTTACATAACCTAGAATGAAATATGATGCAAAAATTAAAATAAAGAATAAATAATATGCAGCTGGGTTAAATGTTGGAAGTCTTTGAAAGGAGGAGATTTAAATTGGGATAATTCTAAACACAAATATTTCATTCAGCAGTTTTTTATGTCTAAATGTAGTCTTTTACTTATTTGTTCTCTTTGTGACATGTTCACACTTTTATAGAATCTTAGTGAAAAAATGTAGTAATTCTTTTGTTCACTAAACAACAGATACCTTATAAGAAAGCAGGACAATATAGTTTCCATCTGATTGAGAAGTCTTTTGATATAAATCCAGAGAATCTTTGGGTTAAACTGGGTTGATGAATGCAGTGAGCTTGCTTTTCACATGTACTTCCTTGTTTGGCAACCACAGTTTACTGTAGAACATTGACTGAAAGTTTGGATTTCTTCAAACAACACCAATTCATTTAAACAGCTTTTATGTTCATGTTTTTCTGGTCATAAAAACTTGGGTCCTCATCCAGTCTAGTGGCCGATACCTGAATGATCTTTGCGTTGTCATAAGTTATTAATTAAATATTCCACTCTGATTAGCTCAAAAAAAGTGAAGTATTGACTAATAAAATGTTTCAGTTTTATTTTTCAAGAAATATGGCATCAGTGATTTTAATTATTTCTTAACATGAGATGTTTTTCCTTCACTGCATAAATGCATTCAAATGAAGAGTTGGATTTTTCTAAACTTGTCAGCATGAAACTATGCCACTTTATTTTATTCTTTAATCCTTTTAATTAATGTATATTTTCAAAATGTTTTAGGTGTTTTGAAAATGTTCAAAATGTTAAAGATAAAATCATTTGAACCTTGAAATCATTCATATGGACACAAATATAAATATTACACAATATACATTACGATTGAAATAACAAACATATTGATTCTAATACAGGTAATTTTAGACCCATTTATGGGTCAATCATGCATATAAGAGTTATCTGCTCACCTTAAAAAGGTCAACAAGTTTGGATATCACAAAAAATAAAGCTGTGAAAACTTATGCCATAACTCGAAGAGCTTACAAGACACGATGTGCTTTGTTTTTCTTCTGGCCCAAAACCCCAGGTCCTCACCATCTGAGGAGAAGAAACAAGCTTTTTTTAGGATGTCAGTTACACTGAGGGTGTGAGCAGCACTGGTACAGTGTCTCTGTAATGTGTTCAGGCACAAAAACTGTGGTTTTTGGCTCAAACGGTTTCATAAAAGGGAACTGTTGATGATTTCTGATTACACACTGATGAATCTAGAACACACAGCAGAAAGCAACACACGCCGAAGCATTTTTCAACATCCTCTCAAAAGCACAGCTCATGGTTACAGATGACAGACAAAAAGTACACTATTGTGATTGTTGAGAAACAAGCGGCTTTTTAATGAGCAAACATTGTGTGAGACATACAGCAAAATGAGCATTGACACAGTTTAAGACCTTCCCTCACTGCAGTGGATCAGTGAGGTGATTACACTGGACAGATTGAAATATTAGATAACATAACTTTGAATTAGATAACACTCAACTGTGTCATGCAGGTCATTAAAAACATTTTTTTTTCCTACAAATGACGCCTCTAATACACTTGACTTCAGGGTCACTGGACTTAGATTGCGGTCCACTGTTTTAATGGGACATCACCGATATTAACCGAAATGACTCAATCCGTATTATGAAATTCCCTATTTGAAAGCATCAGCTTATACATAGATTTGTCACAGTAATAGCCATAATTGTGTTATACAATTGTCGTTATAATACCCAAGTTTTCATTGTCATTATGAAAACAGTTGGTGTGTGTCTGGCATCTGGTGGATGCCAGGGTCCGGGGTCAGGTTGGATGAGGGCATGTTATGGCAGAGCAAAGAAAAAGTCAATAGATTAGGTTATGAAACCAGAGCAAATAATGAGCAGAATGTTTGAAATGAAATCTCATTTTGGAGAAAGAACTTGCATCAGCTTATTTGTGCAGATTAGTAGAATAATGTTGACATTACCAAAAAGAAATAAAATACAAAAGCATGAAGGCTTAAACCTGTTTGTATTAGTTTATATATATATATATATA
>CAEGAE010086746.1:0-33652 GCA_903067095.1 Girardinus metallicus | reverse complement strand
CTGTGTTGCCCTGCGACAGACTGGTGACCTGTCCAGGGTGTACCCCGCCTCTCACCCGGAACGTAGCTGGAGATGGGCACCAGCAACCCTCCCGACCCCAGTAAGGGACGAAGGGTGAACAGAAAATGGATGGATGGATAATGGTCTGCTTTTCAGGCAGATAACACCAGAGGTTCTTACACAGTGACATCAATCAATATGAATCTTTTGTTTGCCAAAATAAATAAAAATGGGAAAAAAAAGTAATTAGTCAATTTTAGTAATATTACTACATTGCTTTATGCATCTTTATATTTGATTTTTGATTATAACAAACACCATAACCTAAATTCCAACTCTTGCACTTGTTTTCATTTGTCTGGAAGGCACAACATTATATACCACGATAAACAGATTACAATAGTAATGGTATATGAATTGTCTTTTATTGGTAATATTCTGATAGGTTAAATAATAATTAATAATATTAAATGTTGTGTTTTCACTAAGAGAGAAATCTTTGCAATTAAAAATGTGTAGTTAATCTTTATGATGTATTCAAAAAATTAACTTGATTACTAAAATGTAATTTTTCAATAATATTCTAATTTATTGCACATAACTGTATTTTCTGATTGAAACCTTTTTGGGGGGTTTTATGTTATAAAAGCAAGTCCACTGAGCCTCTACTAACAAATAAAGAGGTGCAGATAAAAAAAAGAATAATCTAACTCTGTTAGAATTTGATTATCTAGAGTAATTATAATTTTCTTCTTTTCAGAGCATCCTGGCTCTGAATCCCAGAGTGAAGAGCCATGCTCAGATCTTTTCTACTGCAAGCAAGAAGAAAGAGAAGAAACACTGGAAAAGAAACCCTGAAAGAAACTGTGATGTAAGAAACTCACACACGACTGACACGCATTGGAGATGTCGGTGTCATTAAATAGTTGGTGTGTTGCTTGACTCTGCTTGTTTTCAGTCTTGCATGAAGTTAGAAAACAACTTTGATGACATCAAGCACACAACTCTGAGCGAGAGAGGAGCTCTCCGGGAAGCACTGCGGTAAAAAGAAACAATGTTGTTTTCTTAAGCAAATGAATCCCAGGCACAGAAACAACCACATTGTACAACATAAATAAACTTTCTGAGATTGAATCGGGCAGTTTGGCCTTTATATGTAGCAATAATTTGTAACAACAGAGAGGAAAAACATTACTAAGGTTTTGCTTGATGCTGGCAGAGTCTCTCACTAAAGCAAAAATGTAGAAGTTTGAAGTCCTTTTAAAACAAAACTCTGTTAGGAGAGATTTTAATGATAACTAAACATGCAACTCTTCAAGTTCAAAACAATAAATGTCTATTTTTCCAGTAAGATCTGAGCTGCCTCAGGTTCACTCATAACTCAAAGAACTAAAAGTGCATCAGATTGTTATGACAGGCTGAACAAAGGCAGCCAAGAAAGTCAATGTTCTGCATGTTGGACCTGACCTGTGAACTTTTTTGTTGAGAGCATTTTCCGAAGAATTTACAGTGTCATTTAGATATTTACATCCTTTTTAACAGTTATTTTTATATGGTATTTTTTTTCTCTGATACTCTACTTATTTTTATCATTCTTTTCATTTTAAGATACTTTAAATTTAGTTCACAAGCTTCTAAAAAAGTCTTATTTTCCTCCCAGAATTGAACAATCTTTAGAATTAATTTTTTCTATCCTGTTGTCAGTTTGTTGAATGGTGTAAATTTTGTTTCCTTTTTACTAGTAAAAGTACTTATGAAGCTATGCTAAAGATGATGCTTATTTGTTGAATCGTTTGGGATTACATCATTAAAAACGTAAACTTTCCCATAGAAGCAGTTCATTTAATTTGGAGTGGAAGAACATGAACCAAAATCTGTTTTCAGGTGCCTAAAATGCGCCGATGCTCCCTGTCAGAAGAGCTGCCCGACAAACCTGGACATCAAGTCATTTATTACAAGTATTTCCAACAAGGTACGGAAGCCAACAATCAGATTCTTCTTGTCATAAAAGGACAAGAAAAGAAATAAAATAGTTCATGTGTCTGCGTAACAGAACTACTATGGGGCAGCGAGGGCCATCCTCTCTGACAACCCTCTGGGGCTGACCTGTGGGATGGTTTGTCCCACATCAGAGCTGTGTGTCGGGGGCTGCAACCTGTATGCCTCTGAAGAAGGACCCATCAACATCGGAGGGCTGCAGCAGTTTGCTACTGAGGTACAAATGTCCTCTGCTCCAGAAAAAACACTAACAATCAACAGCTGTGGCGACCAGCTTCTTGACATCAGCTCGATTTATATACCAGGACATTTTATTCTTGCTCCTTTACTGACATTGCTCAATCGTAATCATCCTCAGTTATGTTAGCAAGCAGGAAATAATGCAAGCTTTCAGAAGTGTGGACTGTCTTTGTGTCTCTGTACAGGTGTTCAGTAAAATGGGCATCCCGCAAATCAGGAACCCTGAACTCCCACCAGCCAATGAGATGCCAGAGTCCTACCACGCCCCCATTGCTCTGATTGGCTGCGGCCCAGCTTCAATCAGTTGCGCTTCTTTCCTGGCCCGTCTGGGATATGATAATATCACTATATTTGAGAAACAGAAGTACATCGGAGGACTGAGGTATAATAACGTCATACCAGCTCACTAAATGTTAGAGGATATCCACCTGTAAAAAGTGCATTTATTATTTTTACTTGAAAACAATGTATTTTTTCTTCTTCTAATTGTATTAATATAATATTAATATTTTACGTTTGTCTATATCACTAAATTCCAATGAAATGCATTGAATTGTATTATTTTTATTTGTATTAGTGCTTCCATGTGGTACTGCAGAGTTTGCTTAATCTTTGTACAGAAAAACATCACAAAAGTACCTCTGAAATAGGGGAAATCTTGACACTTCAGTACTTGAACTTGCTCTTGCAGTACCTCCGAAATCCCTCAGTTCAGGCTTCCCTATGATGTTGTCCAGTTTGAAATCGATTTGATGAAGGACCTGGGAGTGAAGGTATTACCTTTGCTTTCTTTCTCGTGGCACATTTGGATGTTTGTAGGAGTTGTTGAGTCTTCACAGTTTTGTCAAAATGTGCGTGTTTGCTGTGGTGTGTGCAGGTGGTTTGTGAGAAAGGTTTAGGTGTTAATGGAATGACTCTTTCATCCCTGAATGGAGAGGGATTTAAAGCTGTCTTCATTGGGATTGGTGAGTTGAATCCACTCATCATTACTATGAGTTATAATCCACATTTAGACCGTGATGTTTGAGAATGTCCGTGTATGTTCGCATTACTCCAGGTCTCCCTCAAGCTAACAGGGCCAAGACCTTCCAGGGTTTAACGGTGGACCAAGGTTTTTTCACTTCTAAAGACTTTCTGCCTGTGGTGGCTTCTGCCAGTAAGAAAGGTACTGTGAAGTCAAGCTGCATGGTCCAATCAATTCTTGCAAATAAACAGTTGTAATGAATGAACAGTTACATATATTATGTGAAAATACCAGCCACTTTCAGTAGCTCTGTTTCAAAACCAACGTTCAGTTTGGTGAAATATATTTTAAGGCAAAGTGCTGTGTAGGTATGTGTCAGTGTCGCTCTGCGCTCCCGGAGTTAAAGGGGGTGGTGATCGTTTTGGGGGCCGGTGACACCGCCTTCGACTGCGCCACCTCAGCTCTGCGCTGCGGAGCCAGGAGAGTCTATGTCTGCTTCAGGAAAGGATTCACCAACATCAGAGCTGTTCCCGAGGAGGTATAATGAGTTGATCAGACGCAATGTTTTAAAAACAGATAATTTGGTGATTCCACGTGTTATTTCTGGTTTGTCAGATGGAGCTGGCTAAAGAGGAAAAGTGCGAGTTCCTGCCCTTCCTGTCTCCTCGTGAGGTCATCATGAAGAACGGTAGGATCGCCGGGTTGCAGTTCTGTCGCACCGAGCAGACCGAGGAAGGTGATTGGCTGGAAGATGAGGATCAAATTATCAGGCTGAAGGCTGATTACATTATTAGTGCGTTTGGGTCCATGCTGAATGACCCACAAGGTAAGTTATCTTCAAAGAATCGTGTTATTTCTATGTTTTCACAACTGCAGATTAAACATAAATACTTTCAGACTGTAATTTTTGACATAGGTAATCTTTAAACATGTAACTATTTAAGCTTTGTAGCAACACGATATTTTTGATATGCAATGCTAAAAAGAATCTAAATGCCTTTTCTTATTTAAAAGTGTCCATTTCACTCTTCATGTATGTTTTTGTAGTGACTGCAGCCATGGCTCCTGTGAAGCTGACCCGCTGGGGAACTCCGGAGATAAACATGGAAACCATGCAGACCAGTGAACCCTGGGTGTTTGCAGGAGGAGACGTTGCTGGTTTGGCAAACACCACAGTGGAGTCTGTGAATGACGGCAAACAGGCTTCGTGGCACATTCACAGATACATGCAGGTAAAAATGTCCCAGTCTGGTGTATTAGAATCTATTATCCTTAGCCAACTTTGTGTTCACATTTTACCTGACTGTATAAACATCCTTAACATTGTTCCAAACATTTGGATTCTAAGATTCAGAAGATTTTCCTAAGATTTACTTGAGAATTGTTTGACTATTTTTGACAGTCTGACAGCTCAAAACAGAGCAGATTTGTAAACGATGGCTGTCGGAGAAAGGTATTGCTGTCATGCAGGCTGGTTTAATTTAATGATGCTTGTAATTCTGAAAAGAAATTCTGTTGTTTTTCTAGTCTCTCTATGGACATACAGTGGACACCGTCCCAAAGCTACCTTTGTTCCACAGTGCCATAGATCAGGTGGACATCAGTGTGGAGATTTGTGGTCTGAAGTTTCCCAATCCGTTCGGCCTAGCTTCTGCTCCTCCCACCACCAGCACAGCCATGATCAGACGAGCTTTTGAGCAAGGATGGGGCTTCGCTCTGACCAAAACCTTTGGACTGGATAAGGTATAAACGCGAGGGAGTTCATACAAGAGTGAACTCAAATCTAGACAACCATCTGAATTAGCTGTAAAAATGTGTTGCTGTAGGATCTGGTGACCAACGTGTCTCCTCGTATCGTGCGAGGCAACACCTCAGGGCATATATATGGACCGGGTCTGGGCTCCTTCCTCAACATTGAGCTCATCAGTGAGAAAACAGCAGCGTACTGGTGTCAGTCTGTCGCAGAGCTGAAGAAGGACTTCCCTCACAATGTAAAGGATAAGTCAAGTCTTTAATAACATCTGCTAATTAAACCAGTTACTACGGTTACTAAAGAACTCTTATTTTTAACAACATATACTATTAGACAGACTCACACAAATGTTTGTGTGTACTGTGTCTGCAAAACCATGTGAAGCAAACAGAGGAAATCACCAAGTTATTCAAAACACCTAAAATATTTCTTTATCTTGCCCAGATTGTGATCTCTAGCATAATGTGCAGCTACAACAAGGAAGACTGGACAAAGCTTGCCAAGATGGCTGAGGTGAGAGAAACCACATTTTATTGGTTTTTATCCCACACAAGGTACGATCAGTATTGTGATTGAATATATGTGTGTTTAGGAGTCAGGAGCAGATGCATTGGAGCTCAACCTGTCATGTCCTCATGGAATGGGAGAAAGGGGCATGGGACTGGCCTGTGGACAAGTATACACACTGCCAAAACTTTTTGTGTCAAGTTATTATTAGAATTATTATTATTTAGATCTTTGAGCACACAAGACTAATAACCTCTTTAACATTTTAAATTTTGTGTTGTCAGGACCCGGTGTTGGTGCGAAACATCTGTCGGTGGGTGCGTGCAGCAGTTTCCATTCCTTTCTTTGCCAAACTTACACCAAATGTCACCAATATTGTTGACATTGCCAAAGCAGCACATGAAGGTAAAGGCTTTTCACCATAACTTTTTCCACTTTTCTTATTTTTTTGTTTTTCCTTTTTAAAAGTTTAACAGTCAACTTTAAGAACACCAGAGTAAAAATGGACAACTAGCAGAAATGGGTTTATTCTTGTACTTGTAATGTGTTTTAGGTGGAGCAGATGGAGTGACGGCCACCAACACTGTCTCGGGTTTGATGAGTCTGAAGGCTGACGGCTCTCCCTGGCCAGGTGTCGGTGTGAGCAAACGCACCACGTATGGAGGAGTATCTGGTAAATATTCAGTCCACCTTCTGAAAAACAATACAGAACAATGTGACACAATTTATTCTGATTCAATGTCAGACAAAGCTGCACCACAAAGAGGCCTGTGAATGGACTTGTTACACAGTAATGCTTCACAAACTACATGGGATATCTGTGAATAAAAGGCTGAAATGAAAGAGTTGAAAGGAGTAAAAAAAACTGAGTGTACTGGAAAGTTAATTACTTATTTTAATTTGTAAATATTGAAACATGGTATTTAAGGAATCCATACGATATGAGGTAAATGTAAAGTATAAAAATAACAGGGAATGATTTGTTAAGCAATGTTTTAGCATCTTGGTTGTACAGTAGAGTACTCCAATAGTATCAAACAACTGCCTCTAAATGAAGTGCGTACTTTTCTAAACACTGTTGGGTGCAGGTAATGCCATCAGACCCATCGCTCTGAAAGCTGTGTCAGCCATTGCTAGGGCAATCCCTGGTTTTCCTGTCTTGGCCACCGGTGGTATCGACTCGGCAGAGAGCGGACTCCAGTTCCTCCATGCTGGAGCCTCAGTGTTGCAAGTAATGACAAAATACTTTTACTTGTTTTTCTTCTTATGTGAGATTGATCCACACAATACATGTTGAGACTGTAAATTCTCATGTGGACAAAATTAACATAGTTGACCATAGTTGTTACTCTGATGTTCACAATGCATTAGCACTCCTATTTCTACCAACAACAGTGCCAGCAGTTCACTTATTTCTTGTAGCGTTGTGTGGAACAGTCACTGTGAAAGGAAGCAGCTGGAAGTCTAAATTTTCTTCACATAATCAGTATGTGTTTTACTTAGTAGTGTAAGATACAATAAGTAGCTGTTAAAACCTTCTTCTGTGTTACCGATAAACAATCAACCATCTGTTCGACTTTTTTTTTTTTTTTTTGTTAAAAAGATATTTCGAGTAGAAATAATGTGTGTATTTAATACACAAACATCTGTCCTCATCTGTCTGCTTACAACAGGTGTGTAGTGCAATTCAGAACCAGGACTTCACACTAATTGAGGATTACTGTGTTGGTATGTGACACTACCTCATTTTGAATCTCTTTACAATCTTTAGATTGTTTGATTCCAGCATCATGTTTAGTATAAGTACGTGTTTAGGTCTGAAAGCCTTATTGTACCTGAAGAGCCTGGAGCTAAAGGACTGGGACGGTCAGTCTCCTCCAGCTGAAAAACATCAGAAAGGAAAACCAGTTCCCAAACTGGGAGACCTGGTTGGGAAGGTAAACAAACAAAATCTTGCTATAACTGCATTAACATTGATTAATGGATTGGCTGTTGTGTTTGTAGATAATCTGATCTCAGGCAATTTAGTGGGAGCAGTACCATTGAAAACAACAAGAGGTATTTGAATAAATATTTCCTGTTTATTTTTTATGTGTGTGTTTATAGAGCCTTCCTAGCTTTGGTCCGTACCTACAACAGAGAAATGAAGCCATAGCCAAGTACAAAAGTGAACTCAGAAAAGCTGGTAAAACAGATGTGTCAGAAACTAACATCAGTCGTGTCAACCAGCCCAAAAGACCAGTTCCTGCTGTCAAGGTAGCTCACAGTTTTGATCTAGAATAATCAATTCATCTTCATTCAGATAAAAAGAGTTTGCTGTTTTTGTAGGATGTGATAGCCAGAGCGCTGCGGTACATCGGAGCATATGGGGAACTTAACAACATGGAGCAGGTACACAAGCTGTTTTTACAAACTATAGCTAGTTATTTTTTATTTAAACTTTTTTCTTCAAAATAAAATACAGTTTAAGAGAGGACACCAACTAAAGAGTCATATATCATACGTAAACAATATTGAAGCCAATCCATATTTGTCATTTTAGGTCCAGGCTCTGATAGATGAAGATATGTGCATCAACTGTGGTAAATGTTACATGACTTGCAACGACTCAGGATACCAGGTACGCCTTTCGGTTAAATTAAAAGCATTTCTCTGTTATCAAAAATATTGATTTTAATATAGTTTTGGTTTTTATCGGCTTTTATTTGTTGGAGGGATTAATATGATTTTTATATATTCACCCAGGCTATACAATTTGATCCAGAGACCCATCTTCCTTTCGTGACAGACACCTGCACAGGATGCACTCTTTGCCTCAGTGTCTGCCCCATTATAGACTGCATCAATATGGTTACCAGGACAACACCTCATGTCCCTCAGAGAGGCATACCCATTAGCCCTGTCTGTTAAAGGGATTATAAAACAGAACAAACCAACTAAATGTTGAAATTAAGCATTTTTGTGCTTTAGTTTGAGACAACTGCTCTGCCAAACTGTGTCAAAGTAAATCAGAGTAGCTTAAAGAGATTTTATTAAAAAGAATAGGTAGTAAGGCATTAGCTAATTTGTACAATTTTTTTTTTATAATTTGTATTAATTGCATTTGTTAATAATTTGTTATTAATTGCATTTGTTAATAATTTGATTAACGTTTATCTTAACTTTGTGGTTAACTTTATGGTTATCTACTCATCAACGGGGCAACTGAAAAAGCTTATAGCATACGCTGTATATTCATGTATAAAAAAATCATCCCTACTGACCTCATGGAGTTGAATAAAGCTTTGTTGTTGCAGTAAACCATCTGTACTGTTACGTGGAATGACACATTAACTGGGTTCTTGATGCAAAACCAGAAGGGATGTGTGTGCATGTTTGTGATTAAGAAAATGTTGTTATAGCTAAAAATGTTACATACTGATATAAAGCCATGATATAAAGGGCTTTAAACATCTGTGTTTTAAATATATTGTAGAGATATGGGTTCTTTTAAGAGAGTGCATATTTTTACAAACTAAACAAAGCTTCCTGACTTTGTAGGAAAGACCATTTTATTAGAGTAGGCAGACTTCTAAAAATACAAGAACCGACTCAATTTCTTCAGTTTTTTAAATAATGTCCTGCTGGAAGGTGAAGCTTTACCTCAGTCTTAAACCTTCACTACCTCTAACAGAATTTTTGCTGTCATTATTATTAGTATTAGTATTAGTAGTATTATTTTAAGTAGTAGTAGTAATAATAGTCTCTGAAAGATACTCCCTCCCGGAAGGTGGCGCTGAAGCGCCCTAAGGTTACTGATTGTCCCCAGAAGGAGAAGCACGCCCATTTTGCTTGCACAGTGTATGTCGAAGTGTGCTGGCATATTAGACAGACTGAAGAGGACAAAGAAACGCAATGGACGGGTAAATATCATTATAAACCAAACTAATGCTTCTGCCTTCACCCTCCATAGTTGTATGTGTGTGACAGCAGAAATTGCGTCTTGGGTTCAGCTATTTCGAAGCATGCTACATGTTAGCTAATGTATTATACCTTCGTTCTGAATCTTGCGAAAAACGTGATACAGCCAGCAAGTCTCGGTTTGGTAATGTGGGGCATATCCCGTCTGTATTCAGGCGTATTTTCATTTCACAACATGATATATTACGTGACAAGACACTTAACCTCAGACGCTGAACTAGGAGTGCAGGGGAACGATGCAGTAAAATAAAAGAAACGTATTCTCAATTTCTCGGTCAAATAATTTGTGTTGTAACGGTAGCTAGCTGTATTATTATCTAGAAAAATAGACATAAAGGACTTTTATTACATGTTGACACCATTGCAGACTTTGTAATGATGTTAGAAGCGGATAAAAAAGCAGTTTGTTATGAGCCATGCTAATTGTCTGTCCACCTGTCAGTTGGTGCTGCTAGCTTAATCCCAACTGAAATAACGGTCCTTTGTTTGTCTGAGGCCAGTCTGCTGCACAGGACTGAGGCTGTGATCAATGCACGGCTTTATCTCCGTTTCCGTCAAGCCTCACTGCTGAAAAACAGCTGCTGGGGTCAGAAATTCAGGCACTTTTTCATATTGTGATATAGGGTTTATGCGTGGGATCAAGCCGCGTCTGTTGTTGACAAAACGCAACATTTCAGAGTAAGGAAATAACGAAAGGTACAATGTTGGTTAATTTATGTCCTTAAACATGTGAGAAATGTTACTCACAATCATATAAAAGTTTACAATCGAAATATATTTTTATTTATTGCCATGAAACGTTCATTTTTTGTTGTTGTTAGCATCACCTAATTTGCCTGTGAGCTTGTCAGACCCCATAAGCTAATGTTTGTTACTGTACTATGTCATCCATCCATCCATCCATCCATCCATCCATCCATTTACACCCTTTTCCCTAGTGGGGTCAGGAGGAATGTTAGCTGGTGCCCATCTCCAGCTAACATCCGGGTGAGAGGCGGGGTTCACCCTGGACAGGTCGCCAGTCTGTCGCAGTGTACAATGTGATATTTACACCCATTTTAAAACAGCAACACAATTTTCTGCCTTTAACCCCACAAAAAACATGTCCAGCTTGCATTTTTTTCCCCCCATCGTTAACATCCAGTCATGCAACCATCATCCCCCTCTGTTATTCTTGGTGGGCTGGTTGAGAGGATGTGGTGCCTATTGCCGACTGTCATTGTTAAAGTTGTTAAAAAACAAAAATTGTGGGAGTTCTTAGTCTTGATGTATTCAGTGAATAGAAGAAAAAAAAAATAGGGTTTGTTCTGTTCAATAATTTTAGACTTTGTTCACTACTTGAATGAATGAAATGAAAGCTGCAAAAGGCACAAAATGGCAAGGGGGCGAAACGATCCCCACTTATTTTATGATTTAGATAAAATGACATTATTTTCAGATACATATTTATAAGTAAGTATTAAACCACTTTTTGCACTTTTTACTACATAATATTGTATTGTTTATACTTCACAATGCATCATATTGTACAGTAGTGCTGAGACTGCAGAAATATTCTCTCTGCCTTTGCTTCAATATTTTTTTTCCATTCTATTTCTAGTGATGTTGCAGTTGGTGTGAAGGTAAACAGCATTACTTATTAATAACAAAGCATTTTTTTATTAGTCTGTGCTGTCATATCTATTCTGCTCATCTTGTATTCAAGTTGGAGAGTAAAAATGTGACTTTCTGTTTTTGTCCTTATTCAGAGAGGCTCAGATGAGCTGAACATATATAGTAGCAGCCCCAACTCAATGACAGGTGAGTTTGACCAAACCTGCTGACATACTTTATTTAAACATCTGCAATACGTTTTGTGCTCAGAAAGAAGGTCAGGAAATGACACGGAAAGTCCTGTTCTGCAAACAACTGAACCTCAGCAGATTTCAAATGGATAGGTTTGTTTTATTCAAGGAGTTATCTACAAGTGCAGCCTGCATGCCCTAGCTCCCCTTGTGATGGCTACAGTCGCTCAACTGTTGGATCGAGACGGCAATAAACTACAATGATTTCTGTTTAATGTTTTTGCTTCTGAATCTATGTTCAGCAAACGGCAGTGACAGTAAGAAACAGCGCCTGGACGAGTCCCCTCCCTCCAGAGTGCTCCACATCCGAAAACTTCCCAACGAAGTGACAGAGACGGAGGTCATTGCTCTCGGCCTGCCCTTTGGGAAGGTCACCAACATTCTGATGCTGAAGGGAAAAAACCAGGTAGACTCTAGAAAGTCCAAGCACATTAATATAGGTTGACTGTATAATGTTGCTCTCTCGGTTTTAAATTTTGGCGATTTCACGTGGTTCTTGTTTTTTAGGCATTTCTAGAGTTGGGTACAGAGGAAGCAGCCATCACTATGGTGAACTACTACACAGCTGTAACACCACAGGTCTGAACTCAGCATTTTTATTTTTCTCATTCATTAATACATCATTTTGTTGTTAAACATAGTCAAGTATTTTTGTTGTTTTTGTTCAGGTCAGAAATACTCCTGTCTTCATCCAATATTCTAACCATAAAGAACTGAAAACAGATTCAGCTCTGAACCAGGTATATATTTCAGACACAGAGCTTCCTTGAATCAACCATTAACAGACATTACAACACACAACGTTGTAAAGTCGTGTGTTGTATTTTTTTGTCCACCCAGAGAGCCCAGGCAGTCCTGCAGGCGGTGTCAGCTGTCCAGGATGGCAGCTCTCCATCCTCTGACCAGGGCGTGTTGGAGCTCGCTCCGCCGCCCAGCCCTGTGCTGCGAATTATTATCGACAACATGTTTTATCCTGTAACACTGGATGTTTTACAACAGGTAAACGCTGAGCATTTAAAACGTTAACGCCGATAAAACATGGTTTATTCATATGGTCTTTAAAAGATCCGTGATGGACTGATCAGATTAATAGCATTCATTGTTTTCAAATAAATCCTTTTTATTTATTTTTTTCTCTCCTTTGTTTCAGATTTTCAGCAAGTTTGGGACCGTTATGAAGATTATAACCTTCACTAAGAACAACCAGTTTCAGGCTCTTCTGCAGTTCAGTGACCCAGTCAATGCTCAACAAGCTAAACTGGTAGGATACCAGTCAACACTGTGACCCACTTTGATCACATGATCTGATCCCACCCAATGATCATTGACTCCTTTAGTTAATAAAGAATTTAACCACTTTTTGTGAAACTTGAAATTTAGCTTTGGCCTGCCAAAACACAGATGTTGCTGGTAAAGGTGATGCAACATCAGCTGTCACTTTCTAGGTAAAAGAACAACATGCATTATTATTTGTTTAAGTTTTCGTTAAACTTGAAACAAATAATAATGGATATTCTTATTGATTATTACGCATTTAGTTTATGAAAAACAGTTATAACGAGCCTAAATCCTCCCTGGTTAAACATTTTAAAAATCAAAATGTATTTTTTTTTTATCAGGTTAATCACTGAAATTCTTTAGTTTCTAAAATTGTCACTTTTAAGCTTTTTGACCTTATTTTTTTAAAAATTACAATAAAAAAGATAGTTTTTAAAATTTTTACTTTCACAGCCTTGTTCACAGCGTGTAATTATTGTTCCTTTTTAGAAAAAAGTGTTAGTTTCTTTTCTGCAAATAGAGTATTCATGAAAATACTAAATAAAGTATGATCATTGGTGACGCTCACACTTGTTTCCTCTATTCTAGTCGTTGGATGGACAGAACATCTATAATTCGTGCTGCACTCTGCGGATAGACTTCAGCAAACTGGTCAACCTCAATGTTAAATACAACAATGATAAAAGTCGTGATTACACCAGACCCGACCTTCCGACAGGAGATGGAGAGTCAACCAACAAGGATCATTCTTTACTGGGTAAATACTCACCTGTTGTTGACTGTTTTTACAATGTTCATTCATATGATTTTATTTGCTGTCACACATTTTACTCTCTAAATGGACACACATTGTTTTATTTGTATTGTTTGTCTATTAAAATAATTGATAACTTAATACTACTGTGCATAGAGACATAGCTAACTGTAGATTCATATCAAAAGAAATCTTTTAACTTGATCAACATGTTAAGGCTGGATATACTACAGATTTCCTAAAATAATACTACAATATGCCATAGGTTGAGGCAAAACAAACTCACCTTTCACCTTTAGTCGAGTTTTGCTTATGATTAGTGTACCTCCGGTGTCAGGACACCTGAGTGTCAGGTGTCCTGTTGGCGTCCAACCAGAATGAAGAGGTTCACTAACCATAAGCAAAACTTTTCACACTAAAATCAGTTCTATAGGCTCTAGTTTTGTATTTAAGATCTATTTAACAGAAGTCTCTTTAATCGTCCCAAGATCATGTTGGAAATGAATCCTAATGATTAGAAAGTGGAGTTTGTGGGGAAAGTTAAGGTTCTACACTATTCAAGATAAATACATCAAATGTAAATAAAAATTAAAAACTATGTGTTTCTCACAATGCTACCCCGTTGTAACACTGTCTTATTATCTTTTGGAAGATGCCTGTGTCATTTCTGATGGAAGAACAATTTTTCTAAAAAAATAATTTTAAACCTTACTCTGCGTGGGATATGAGCGGTTGTCCATACAGTTGTTTTTGTCTTGTAGGTACCCCATCTGGAGCTCTGGCTTCCTACTCTAGTGGAGGAGGTTACTCATCATCTCTCTCCCTCTCACAGGGTGGAGGTACATATATATTTTTTCCTTTTAATTTCCATCCACTTGTCTGTCTATATGTCCTGCTAGGATAATTGAAAATGTCTTCAACTGATCATATTCTCAGGGATTCATTGAGCTGAATAATAATAATAATAATAAAAAAAGAAGCTACACAAGAAAAGCTACTTGAATCTAGTAATCTATCTGAGCATATTTCTGTTATTTTTTGCCTATTAAATCAATGAGGAACAATTATTTCATTAGTTATGGCAAACAATGAAATGAGAAGCTGTTTGTCTTTAAAAGAAACGTTCAACTCATTCTAGTTTTGTTGTTTTTTTTTCTATATTTTGGTGTTGTATAATTCAGACTTGTTTCTTACCCTGGGCTTTCTCTTCAGGAGCCATCAGTCCCCTGAGCGCCGCAGCGGCGGCAGCGGCGGCTGCAGGTCGCGTCGCTCTCTCTGGATCCGGAGTGTCAGGTGTCCTGTTGGCGTCCAACCTGAATGAAGAGGTACACTAACCATAAGCAAAACTTTTCACACTAAAATCAGTTCTATAGGCTCTAGTTTTGCTCACTTATGTATTTAAGATCTATTTAACAGTTTTGGATGATTCTTCTGAGTTAACAGTATACATTCTTGTGTGGGTGTGTGATTGTATGAGTGCTGTGCATAACTTGTGTTGTTTTTCTTGTATAAATATGGATCCTTCACCTTAAAAGTCTCTTTAGTTCTGTGTAATCGTCCCAGATTATTATAACGACAGGATGACTGTGGAGTATAATGGTTTACAGTTTAGTTTAAATAAATAATTTCATTTTCTTTGTCACTTTTTCTAACTCTTTCAAGACTGTTTTGGAGGGGGATTTTATGAATGGAAAGACACTGAAGAAACCCCACACTAAGACAAGTGTCAATTTTTTAAAGCATAAACTGACTTTGCAACATGGTAAACGCAGGTTTTTAGCACCACAATCAGTGCGGTTTGCTTTTCAGAGCATTTTTACATTCTCATGAGGATTTATTTCTTTTACAAGAGAGTCAGCCTTAACTTGGCACAGCTCTTTTTCTTGCACAAAGACTTGTTTTTGTGCGTGGGCATGTGCATGAATTTTTTTTTTTTTTTACTTTATTTTTCTTGCCATGAACTGTAATGTTCTAAACTCAGGTCTTTTTAGCTAATTATGTCCACCCACTTTGTCCATGCCAGATCGTACACCTTCAGTTAAACGTTTGACGTGTTTTTGTTTTTTTTCTGTACCTGACAGATGAACAAAATTTATTCTTTTTATTTTTCTTCTTACAATTACGTTTGTTCTCAGTCACGTTTTCTGAATTCCAAATATGCATCTACTTTAATATCTCTATCTCAACTGTATCTGCTATCCTTTCTTATGTTTGTTGCTGTCTTTCTCTCTCTCTGATCTGTCTGTTTCTCCAAGTACCCGGTGAGAGGATAAAGCCAAGGTGCAGGAGTTTTTTCTTGGCCATATTAAACCGTCTCACTCTTCTATTTACCTCAAGACCAGGAGACACATGCCTGCAGTGTTGCGTTTGAGCACTCTAAAAGGGTTATCGATGTGCACTACAGTAAACCAATATGTTTTAAGAACATTTAGTGTTGGCTTTGGTGACGCTGATACGAGGAATAATGCGTGTGCTTTCAGTATTGCGCAGTAGAAGAGAAAAATGTTTTGAAGCTGTTCTGGTGGTGATTCAGAAATAATTTGGTGAAAACGTAACAGATTGAAATGATGCCTCACACTTCTAACAAAAATGTGGTTGCACTTTGTTTAAAAAGCAAGAATTATGAGCAGGGATAACAATGCAATAAACAATAGGTTAATTTCTGGTGGTTGAGTTTATCAGTTACTCATTATTTAAAAAGAAATCCAGATACTGTTATCAGCTGTTTTATTTCTCTGGCTACTACATTGTCATCTAGCTAGGTGTGAACCTTCGATTTGCTCTGCAAACATACATAGTGCTGTTTTTGAACATGCTAGAGTTGCACAATCACTTGAATCAAAAACAACTTTGCAATATCAATCATGTATGTTCAACTAACTTTTATTGCTCATAAGATGTAGATTTACTCACTAAAATGTTCATTTTCAAAGATTAGACAACAAGATAATGTAAAATGAAGAGGAGACTTAGGATTATAAGGGGTTAATCCCAACCAATATAACCATGGTAACATTCAGTCGTATCAGATTGGCATCTTTTCCTAACATTTTACAGGCCTAGGATATACACTTTAATTTTCTATGTAAATTAAAGTGGTTGAGTGTTAATTTCAAGTATTGAATGTTGAGTCGTGTCACTTGTTCCTCATCTCTTCACTCTGTCATCTGATAAAAAAGCCTCTAAAGCTCCATGTTACCAGCTTTACACCACATGCACAGCCGGAATAAAACCAACAAACCCAAAGACAATTGTTTGTATTTTAGTTTGAAATCGAAGATCCATCACTTTTTCCTGGGTATCGAATCCAAAATCCATCCTATTCATCAATTGGTCACATGTCTGTTTTGTGTCAGCATCAACCCCCACTTCTCAGCGTATGATTTATTTTTGTTACGCAGGACTCTCGGTGTTTTTACCTAAATCCTTCAAGCGTTAGAAAGCAAAGGCCATATCATCTTACTTTGGAGTGATAAACTCGTCAGTCTGACCTGCTCATCACGTACGGCAGTCCTAATGGTGCCTTTTTACCTTCAGCCATCTGCTTCATGGCTCTCCCGCCGCTCATTCTTTTACTCTGAGGTTATGATTCATTTGGAGAATCCTTTTTTGTTTTGTTAATTTCCTTCCATCCCTCCTGTTCTTCATTTTTACATGCATCCGGCAGAATGAGTGTGTGTGTGCTACTGAAATAATGGAGTGTGACTTTGGAGTCCTTTATTTTGCGTGCGTGCTTTTTGACTCAATCAGCAATCATTCAGACTCCGTTGATGTTCCACTGATGCTCTGTTTACTGACCTCTGCTTTGGTTTTTGTCCTCCTCTCCTCCTTTCTCCCCTCCCTGCCTCCTTTCTTCCCTCCTATGCTCCTCTCATACATTTTTATTTTCTTTCCATTTGACTCTCCCTATAACCACATATTCTTTAATTCTAAATCTTCTTCCATATAAACCTTTTCTCTACTTTTCTTCCCCAATTACTTCCTTCTATTCTACTCACATTTCTTAATCTGAACTGAACTGGACTTTGGCTTTGCCATTCTGACCTCACCCTCTCCCCCCCAAACCACCCTTTCCATTTTTGCTTCACCCCTCATCATCATGGAAACAACCACCACCTCCCCCTTCGTCCAACGCTGGGCGGTCTGATCTCTACCTTCGTCTCTCCTCTTCCTCCTCCTCTGCTCCTCCTCTTCCTGTCCTCTGCTCTGCGGTTTCTCTCTCTAAAGATGGTCACGCCTCAAAGTCTCTTTACCCTCTTCGGTATGTTCAATCTCTTCTATTCTATCTGTATATCTCTCTCTGTTAATCCAGTTTTGTTCACTTTCTTCAGTGATGTGGTGGGCACTCTGCTCTTCTCTATCTGCCTGTTTTTTCAAGCTCTTCTCTGTCACATTGTACATTGCAAAGTTGAAATATGCTACTGTCTTTACACTGAAAGGGCAGTGAGTCTGAGAGATTGTCTCTTTGGTCAGCTTATCTATTAATTGATGAGAACAAAGACACCAGAACCATTAAGGTCTTATGAAACCTTTAGCCTGGTCCTTAGCTTGTAGGTTCTTGCTTCTTGAGTTAAAATGGGGGGAAAAAAATTCAACCAGATCTCTTGAATAAACTTTATAACGTTTCTTTTCTTTTTTTCTTTTTTTTTTTTTGACTGATTGAGAACTGTCCTGCTTTCCTCGTCATTCCTTGCGTTTGTTCCTAACCTCCCCATGAAAAGCGACTCGCAGAAATATTGATTTTCCTCCAAACATAAAACTCACTGGGGCTTGCAACTAAGGATTGTTTTAATAATTAATTAACCTGTCGATTTTTCTGATAATTAATGGAATTTAAAAATAAATATTCTACAGATTTGCATTGAGCCACTTTTTTATAGAATATTAGAAATGCATTAAATATGCAAATGATTAAATTCCTTTCTTAAGTAAGAAAAAAGACATTTCACTTCCTAACATGCAGTAACACAGTAAATCTGAACCAGGTGAAGCTAAAACTGCACCACTTTAGGCGTTTTGGCCAAAACATATATTTACAGACAAAGGTGTTTTTATCTTGAATTCAAAATGTCTATATTTTTATGTATAGTTTTGGTTTTATTGCTGCTCTTAATGTTTGTTTGGGTTTTTTTTTTTTTCAGCAAATTGCCTTTTTTTGAGTCTTTACAATTAATCAAATACTAAATTAGTTGATGACTATTTCAATAATTGATTCATCACAATTAATCTGATTGTTTCAGCCCTAATTCATATTGGGATTTCATTAGATACACCAACTCATGCAAAATGAAGACAAATTACACAAGTTCTGACATTTTCTGCTCATAAAAATCTGAAAATCGTGGTGTGTATTTGTTTTCTGCCCCATTTACTCCGAGACCCCTAAAAAAAATCAAATTCAACCAGAGACCTTTGAAGGTAACTTGAATGTTAAATGAAATCCAGGTCTGTGTTAGTTAATCTAAGCAAGTAACATGAAAATATCTGATGCTTGAAAGCTTACATGTGAGTGAGGTGGACACTAAGAACATGTTTCTGTTTTTGCATGTCATAGCTGTTCTAACGCTAATATAGAGCAGATATGAGCCTAGTTTACCAGCACAGAACCAATCTTAAACTCTCTGCGAAGCTATCCCCACTGATGCTCTGCAAAGTAACATTTGGTCAGGGAGCCAGGTCCTTCAGGGTTGATGTTCTCACCACATTAATGGGTCAGTTGATCACAGCAATCCAGTGTACTCACCAGGACTCACTCTAGCTCTGCCTCTTTGCCTTTTCTCTCTCGAATTTGTAACGAGTTGTGGTCATATAGTTGATCTGTCTTTTTCTAAAACTGTGCTGTTGGGATTGCCTGTCATCCAAGCCGGGCACAAATATCTCTAAAAGTAAAAACATTACCCCAACAAAAGCATTAAAGGAACTCTGTTGAATTTTTTTTTTTGATTTTGATTTCGTTTGTATCTACATAAGTGTTACCAGCAGCATGTTCTTTCAGGTTTAGTAAGTGTTTTCTTCCTGCACCGTTTTACAGTTTAACCACCTAATCAAGCTGCACTCATGCCAAACATTAACCTGTCAGCCGGTTTGAGCTGTGTGTCAGTGTTAAAGTTCAGCTGAGGCGTCGCCACATTAAACGACTCAGATCATTTCAAGCACTTGATTGAATTGTAGTAGAAGTCAAATGGGAAGAGTCCATCTTTTCTTTTCATTTGTCTTTCTAGCACTAACTTGATTCCTTTCATCCTTCACACCTCTTCTTTTTTTATCTTGGTCGGCTCCATCTCTCCTGCTCTGTCTGTTCTATCCTTCTCATCTACTCCTCCGCCCTCGTCTCTCCTGCTCTCTCTCTCTCTCTCTCTGTCTCTCTCTCTCTCTCTCTCCCTTCAGGTGTCTATGGTGATGTCCAGAGGGTGAAGATCCTCTACAACAAAAAGGACAGCGCTCTGATTCAGCTTTCTGATGGCAACCAGGCTCAACTTGGTAAGGTGTAGTAATGTCGTAGGTATAAATTTATTTCCGACAGTGTGTTAAATTTTATTGGGCCGTTTTAAAGGTGTTGAAGCTTCTCACTTTCCCATCGTTCATGTTTTCGTTGCCCGTAGCAATGAGCCACCTGAATGGTCAGAAGGTGTTTGGTAAAGTGATGAGAGTGACTCTGTCGAAACATCAGACGGTAGCTTTGCCCCGAGAAGGACTGGACGACCAGTTACTCACCAAAGGTAAGATGATTCATATTGCTATGATTTGTATTTTGTTGCTTTTTAATAAATATTAGAAATATAATCTTTGCAGTCTTGCATCAAGTGCGCCTCAGACTGCCAGGTGAACAAGCAGGAGTTTTGCAAAATTGCGTCATACAGTAATAATGAGTCCTAATCTGACGCTGTGTTAACATCAGCACCATGTATCTACTTTAACTCGATACGTTTGTTTCAGGTATTTTGTTCCAGCCATTAGTTGGTGACGGCCTCTCCTTTTGCAGCAGGATAATAATCTACAGCACAGAGATACTTTCATTTCTGAATGTCTAAAAACACATAATAAAGATTTTTTTTTTTTATGTGGCCTAGTCCAAGTCCAGACTTGAATCTTAATGAGTGGCGGGGTCTTAAACTGGCCATTCAGTCTTAAAAAGCATCAAATGCAGCTGAAATAATTAATTCTTTGAAGAAGAGTCGATGGAATTGATGAAAGAGAGATTAATGAGTTAACTTTCGTAGTGGCGATGAGGCAAAACACTTCAGTGTGTTTCAGTGGCTTCGGCAATCAGCTAAAACAACAGAAGCTGTCGGCTCAGCCGTGTGAAGCAGGCGAGCCACGGCTCCAATACAATCCTGTTGTCTCATGTGAATGTTTTGTTTTTGTCGGACAGATTTTTCTGGTTCCCCCCTCCATCGCTTTAAGAAACCTGGGTCTAAAAACTTCCAGAACATCTTTCCTCCATCTGCAACACTTCACCTCTCCAACATCAGGTAGAAGAAAATTCAGACATATTACTTTGGATAGTCTGGATCGCAGTTATTTCACCCAGTAAGCATCGATTGGGGTTTTTGTTCCTAGGGATGGAGTCGGAGAGGACGATCTACGCCGCCTGTTTTCCAACAGCGGAGGAACCGTCAAGGCCTTTAAGTTTTTTCAGTAAGACGTATTTCAGAACAATCAGAGCTGTTTTAAAGGGTCCGACCTATCAGTTCTGATTTCTCTTGGAGTCTGACTCACAGGAAATTGAGGTGTTACAACAATGTCCCGGTCTGATCAGATTTGATCTAAACTCAAAGGCTGTTAAGGATCCTCCACGAACCCATGTTGGTGGATTTAGGGGACGGGAGAAAAAAGTTCACATGATTTAGTGTTGGATGTGGTGATCAACAGCTCATCAAGGGGAAATTTGCTGGGTTTTAGTCACTCGTTAATTGACAGTTACATCACTAAACAAACAGTTTTTTTTCACTAGCATATCCAGTGTATATACACAATGATTTTTAACTGTGCTGACTTGTTCACAGGGACCGTAAGATGGCGTTGATCCAGATGTCGTCGGTGGAGGAGGCGATTCAGGCTCTGATTGACCTTCACAACTATGACATGGGAGGAAATCACCATCTTAAAGTTTCCTTTTCAAAGTCCACCATCTAACCCGCACACCAAACTCCTAAACAACATCTTTGACTAGCAAAGAAGCCACTACCATTTTTTTTATTGTTTTTTTGAATAGTTTATTTTTTGTTTGTTTGTTTCGTTGAAGTATTGTAAAAATACAAATTCCACTAACTGTGTTTTCTTTCTTTAAAGCAGTGAACACTTTCCTGCGCTCAGTTTCTTTTTGAAGGCGTCTCTGCTTTGACCTTTTCCTCCACGTTAAAGAGCAGCAAAACACCAGCTGAATGTTGTTTTAGTTCCTATGGGTCTCAATCCACAGCAGCGTCACTATTGAGTTTTGTTACAGGTGAACAGACATTCTTTAAGAAGTAAAAACTAGTGATTTTTAAGCCACTACTTAGTGCAAAGTGCTGTTTTGATCTTGTGTTGCTTCACACAGAAAACCTGTGATTGTTCAGCTTCCGGTTCCCTTTGGATTAGTGGAGGAGGGCTGAGGTCTCCTTTCATTTTCTTCTCCACATTATGATGCTTTATAAGCCACTGAGACATTCTTCATGCTTCAGAACAAACCATAATATTACCTTTTTCAACCCTTAACTTGGCTGATTAGTGAAGTGCTCAGATTTTGACTGATATAGTCTCTGTGCACTGCTTCACTTTGTTCAATCTCACCATTTCCATTCATACAGGTCAGTTTATTTAAAAAAGAAAATTAATCCACACTGAGGGTCACTCTGAAAAATAATTTGTTTTCAGTAGGACCCTCAGGGTAAATACTGGGGCATGCCAAGTTTTGGGCATCTCTGATAAAAATGTATTTATATTTTAAACTCTGAAGCACTCAGTGTAGCATAAGCTTCAAGTGAAAACCGTAACCTGTCCAAACTATGTTTAAAAGCATAATGGCGGCTTACATTAGATACTTAGATTTTAGTTCTAGATTGAGTTAAGATTAAAAGATAAATTGGATATTAAGTCATTTTAAGAATATAATTCAAGATTTTGTTATTAAAATCTGTAGAAAATACTAACAAGGATTTAAGATTTTAAATTAAACCTTTGAACCCAAACCTTTTTGCATGCTCTTAGAAGAATGCCACATTCCTAATTGGATAAAAAAGTTTTCATTTAAAGGGATAAATCATTTTTTACTGTTTCACAGAAGCAAATATAACCACACTGGCTCTCATTAAGCGCTGTTCAGCAATCCTCCAGGAAAACCTTTCAATCCCGTCTTTAGACGTTGCTACACAACCCAAGTGTTTTGGTTTTTTGATGTCGTGCATCGCATCATTTGCAGGTCTTCAGTTTCCAGAGATGTTTAGAGACCACCGATACTTCGGTGTGTTAAAAGTCGTAAATCAAGAGGATTTACGTTTGTAGCTTTTTATGCACAGATGGTTTCCTTAAACCCAACACGCACCATCTCATATCAAGTCAGACAGGACACGAGCATTTTATGAAAAATCGAAGGCTATTTCCTGTCCTCGTTGACCAGGAGAAAAATAGACCAGTCAGTCTACTTGTTATACGGAAAGACCACAAATTTGTGGTCTTTCCGACTCAAACTCATGACCACAATCCCCTCATAGCAAAAGATTTTGTCTAAAACTGTTGATAACAGCAGTGTAAGCTCATGGCCTTCATTTGAAATTGCCACCATTTGCGGATGATACTTTGGTGTTCCTGAATCCTCCTTTCACTGCTGGATGTTGAATGTATTGATGTTGCCACACTGCAATCATTACCGGGGATCGCCATGCAGAGCTTACTCACTATGAAGGACGGAGCCTGTTCAAATCGCATCTCCTTTGTTCGAAATGCAGCTGGGTGCATGCTACTGCTGTGTTTAAATGAGGTTTCTACATGTGATTCTGCTTTTGGTCTCTGATTTTGGGAGATCTGTTAGGACCACATGTGCCTTTAGTCTGTGATCTGGTTTTACTGGTGATACTTTAGTGTATAAACGGATCATTTTATTGGTTACCTTTGCTGGTTTTGTGGTTTAAACCTGTACAAAGCCCATTTTTGAACGTTTGTCGAATAAAAGCTTCTGACCGAGTTCAGCTTTGACCTTCCCAATTTTCAAGCATTTTCAAGTAATGCTCAGGAGGCTTCAGCGTACTCATCAGAAACTTTCCTCATAATTCATGATTTAAAACGGAGAAAAAAAAAAGCAGACGTTGCAAAGCCGAGGTGAACTCGAAGCTCGAGGACATCTCCAAAGTAGGTTTTATTTTCCCAACAATTTCTCATAGCTGACATTTTTATTTTTGAGGTTTTGTAAATTTTCTACTTGATTTAAGTCTGTTTTGTGAAAAGATTTCAGACTAGCACAAATTAAACTCGTCTTTTCTACCAACAAGCGCAAGTAAACGTGTTTTTGTGTATGAACTCGAAGCCTTTGACCTCATCTGTATCTTACCTGTAATAAACTTGTCTGTTCTCACTCTGTTCAGTTCTGCCAATCTCACTTCTTTCTCTCCACTTTTCTCTCTGTTCTTTCTCAAATTAGACATTCTTAACTTTTTTTTTTTTTTACAGAGATGAAACAAAGACATTCTTGAGTGATAATACATCCAGCTTCCACGGTTTTCTCACATTACAAGCAAAATGCTATTTCATTGGGATTTTAGTTGGTCTTGCATATTTGTTTACATCTTTTCATATTTCCGTCTGTGTCATGAATGCATAAACAGCAGTTTGAAAATCGTACGTGCCCACGTTAATGATCCATTAATTCATCTTAACTGCCATGGTTACAGCTGGGGTAGTTGAGTTTGCACTTCAAACACTCAGGACTGAGAGAGCTTGCTGTGGATAAACAAGGACACACACTGATGAAATGTGACACAAATGGAGGCTCTAAAAATCTTTTGTATAAATGAGTCTTGATTGGATTTGTTTCCCAATGGCCTGTTTGTGAAGTTGGATCCTGTGCTGCTCAGTAAAATCTAAATTACTTTATAATACGTGAAACCACTTTGGGGAGCTGCTTGAGTCTGGACTGTTGAGTGGGAAATTAGCACTAAGTGAAACCTTTGCTCTCATCTCTCCATCCTCTTCCTTTGATTTCTTTATCAACCGGTCACTAAGGAAGCTCTCATTTCAGTCCAGTGAGCCTCTAAAAGGGAATAGGGGGGAACAAAGAGGCAGACAAAAGACGGCAAATCCAGACTGATGGAATCATTCTTGGTAATTAGCAGTCTTTGGGAAAGCCTGCATGGGTTAGAATGGAAATACTCAGCAGCACACACCCATCCTGGCCGAGGTCTGAATCATGTTGTGAACGTCACACTTGAATATGGAAGAAAACATTGACTGCTCTGACTCCCGTTTGAAAACAAGCAGCCAAGAAACTGTCATAAAAAAAGAAAGTGTACATAAGACAATTTAAAATACATAGTCCACAACAATTCTGTTTTTTTGTTCTTTTATATTTGACATTTTGACCCTGTCTGAGAAGTTAATCTTGGCCTTAACTATAATACTGATCCGATAACTGCATATTTAAATATTACATGAATATTATAGTGACCTTGAAGCCCCCTGCTGGAGTGGGGGACTCTAAGCAGCTGCTAAGTTGTTGCATAGGGCTTTGGCAGTCTGGATAAAACTAAAGCAAAAAGGGTCAGGCAAAACTCCACAAATCTTGGATCCTACATTTCTCTTATTGCAACTCATAATGGACAGTGTTTTTGTCTTTTCAGAAAATACAAGTAGCTAAATAACAATTATTTCATCGTAAAACACAATGTAAAAGTACTAACTGAATCTTAATGTCTAATAAACTAGTATTACAAGTGATAAAGGCCTATTCGAATGAAAGATTTAACCTTTGCTACATGCAGTCCCACTGTTCACCGCCAGAGGTCAGTGTAAACCATATGTTGCAGCCTGTCGAAGACTAGAGAAACAGCTTACATCATAACTAATGAAACCAAAGAAAAAATATGTAAAACCTTCACCTATGTACAAAAAGGAAATATTAATATCAAACACAAACAAAAATAAACATATTTAAGCTGTAGCGTTGTAAGTAAGGGTAAAACCTGTGACGTGAGTGAGGAGTTTCTATTGGTACCAATCAGCCTAAACCCCCCCCCCCCTGTATATTTTTTGAATACTTGTAAGTATTCAAGTCACATTCCAGTCTGCCTTGACAACATGCTTTAATCTGTTTTATTCTTAAAAATTGTTCCTTAAATCCATCAGCTGTTCTCAAATGTGACTCCAATATTTGACAGAATTTGTATGAGCACCTTCAAAGGCAGGAAGGAATTTGAAAAATATGCAGGAAAATTAAATGGATGTCCAATCAGTTGCCTCGTACCTTTTGTGACGTCATCAGAGGGGGGAGACTGTAACCTGACCTAAGTAACAAGAAAACAGCAAAAGTTTTAGAAACCCGATGGCATCATGTTGTTCCATAGATGACAAACTATGAGAAATGTCTACATTGCTTTTGGATTATTGTCTCTGTGAAACCACCATTGCAAATAGTTTTGAAGCTCAGAAAGCAAAGTTATGTGCAGTTTTTAAACGTGTTTTCAGCGCTGTGACTGAGCTAAATTAAGTTTACTTCATCTGCATTAGAGTGAAGGGTAATAAATACATTCAAGGCCCTGACCAGAGTAATGTCACATTGACAACTTAGCCCTTTGAAATCAAGACCAAACATTAACATATTAACAGAGACGTTCTTTTTATGGCGCTTTCCCATTTCCTTTCATAGAGGCCGACCTCCTGCTGAGCTCTTTGGGATGATTTCCTGCCGTAATATTCACGATCCATTCGCTTAAAGGGAGACACAAAGGCAGACACATTTTACTGGCAAAATGCCGCCACTACAGCAACACACTGCTGTGAAGAATCGCCTTCGAACCTGATTGATCTACCATAATTGATGGAATCATAAATTCTGCTTCCTACCAGAAAATCCTGAAGGAGGATTCCCAGCAGTCAGTTTGTGATTTTGAGATCAATCAGACAATAACCCAGAATCCACCTGCCTAACCCCAAACCTGACAGAAACCCAATTCACACCTTAATCCTGAACCTAACCCCTAAACCAAAAGCAGCTCTTCTTCTTATTGGGCCCCATAAGGAGCAGTGGGTTCGTGACCACAGAGGTTTTATTGGAATAATTGGCCTTACAAGGTGATAAATGTCAAAACACACAGAAATCAAGGCAATTATGTCTCTGAATCAGTTCAGTTCTGCAGAAAAGAGCGGGTCAAAGTTCCTCCACAGGTCTTCACCAGTTACCTCAAATGCTTTGGTAAATCCTAACCAACCAGTTAGGATTACAAAGGGAACTACTTTATTACATGAGGCCAAGCTGGTTTGAATTGCTTTTCCTTAATACATGAAATAACCAATAGCAAAATGGCCTTTTGTATTCACTCTTTATCAGATAGCTAAGATTGTAAAGCATGGATGAATGAATGAATGAATGAATGGATGAATGAATGAATGAATGAATGAATGAATGAATGGATGAATGAATGAATGAATGGATGAATGAATGAATGAATGGATGAATGAATGAATGAATGGATGAATGGATGGACGGACGGACGGGTGGATGGATGGAAATAAGGAAGTAAGGAAGGAAGAAAGATTTTATCTGACCAATAGCGTTTCTCCTCTCTGATGACCTCACAGCCCCCCTGCCCTCCCTCCATGTTGTGTGTGCGCTCAGTGATGCAGATGATCCTCAGATCTCTTCCCCTCCCCCGCCGGGCCTTCATTTTCCTCACTCACACAGTCCTTGATGGAGCGGGGGAGAGGGCAGAGAGAGGGAGGGGGAAGCGGGCGTAGGTCATTAGTCAGGGGGAATGAAAAGAGAGCAGCCGCCCCAACACACGCACACACACACCCACACGCACACACACACACAGAGCATGTACAACTACAGGCCTTATCCATGGGTGACAGCTACATCAGTGTTTGTGATGATGTGACCCCCTCCCTCCCTCCACCACCAACAATACTCCATTAAGACCCAGCCTGGTGTCAGAGGAGCAGCAGTGAGCAGGTTAGCTCCTCTGCTGCCTCGTTGTGTAGTAAACATGATGGAAAGCCTCCTTTCTTCTCGCAGACCGAGATCTGGAAAACAATACGACGCCATCGATCAAACGGAGACAGTTCTCACTGTAGTGAACAGAGAGACGGAAAGCAGATCTGGAAATTAACAGATCGCATGACATTCATTAAAGCCTAATTATCGTTTGGCTCATGTGCTTTTAAGTGCTGAAGGACAATAATCCCATTCAGGTTTCACACAGCACAGGCTAATATCTCTGTTTCAGGCCTGACTGACCCTGTTATGCGTTGTTATTCTGTCCCAAATATTGCAGCCTGACCGTGTCCTAATTTTTCATAATAAAAGCTGAAGATGTGACATTTCTAACATCTGTGACTATAGACAGTGAAGGTGAAATGGAGAATAAGTGGGGAAAGTTAAGGCAACTAGACCAGCCTGGACTCCAAAGATGGCTATTTGCTTTCGTACTGTGGTGAAACAGGGAGGGACTCATATGTGGTCTTTCTGCTACTCTTTCATCATCCTACTTTATGGTTTCTTTAGATGGGGTGGGGGGCAGGTTCTTTTGGACCTCCACTGGTTTTCTGATAAACTCTCAAGTGGTGTGGATGTTTCTTATTTCCATTCTCACTGAATCTCTTTTGGGGCTTTTAAAGGGCCAATATTATGCCAGGTCAACTTTAGCTTTAGCTTTACATCATGTTATGATGTTATTGCCTTATCAAAAACAAACCTGGAGTGTTTCATGAATGTTTGAGAAGTCTTTTAATCTCCCATGGCAACCAGCTGTGCAAACACCTGGGAGGACCTAGCTCCGCCTTGGAGACGCAGGTGGGAGGGAGGGAGGGCTGCTCACAAAGCGGCCCTCCCTCATGACTCCTCCCCCATTCAGCTCCTTCAGACTAGCCAGCAGCTATTAGCAAACACCTGCACATCAGCTGAACTCATGATACAAGCTACTTCTCAGTGATCATATTTCATTTTCATTGTATTTTCATAACAGCTGAAGTTGACATAGTTGCTTGATTGTGCTATAAAATGGAAAGCACATAACACCTTTAACACTTGAAAACTAAATATAAGTTGCACAGGCTTGTGTCTCCATACCAACAGCACCAGAACTCAAGAACCTGGTGATAATGAGGTTTTTTGACTTCATTCAGGCTGGTCTAGCTGCGGTTTTGCTTTCAGGGTTAATTTGCTTGGACAGTCGGACATGTTGCCAGATGTTAGTGTCCTCCACTTGAAGACTGTTGTTTCTAATTGTTTTGGAACAATTGGAACCCATTAAAAGACTCATTAGCTGCTGCAATCTTCTTTTTTTCTAAATGCCTCATTATTAAGCAATATTATTATTATGTTGATTGTACTGTTGATATAATCTATTTCTGATACTTGAATCTCCAAGTGTTTATATGAAAATATCCACATCCTGTTCTGGGATGCCCCATTTCTTCTTTTTTATTGCACTATATTCTTGTCAGTAATGCAATATCAAAATCTCAATATTTACAAAAGTGCTTTTGGTATTATACTTCTGTTTGTTCTGTATAAACATAAAAATCATGTCTGCTGAAATCAGACATGGTTTGCACCATTTCATGGTGCAAAAAGAAAAATATGAAAAAGAATAATACATATGCAAAGTATCAGGTGGATAAAGTGGCTGTTTTACGTCTTAATCTCAGAATAAATCATCGTAAGCTGAAATGTTGATGCTGTAGAATGCAGAAGAAGGAACTGTAAAAAAAAAAATCAGTTTTTTTCTTAGATTTTTAGTTTATTTTTATATTTATCTACTTCATAAAACCGTCCATTTGTATTTGGGGAGAGCCGCCCTACAGGGCCGTGAACTCATCATATTCGGTGCAATAATGCAAACGGCCTCTTGTGCATGTGACATTTACCACTTCTTTATAATTTATTACTCTGCCTGCTGCATTCAAAGACCGGGTCATATGTAATGAACATATTGTATTAATGAGATTAACGCCTTCTTCGGCCAGCAATCCATCAGTCCTTCTGTCTTTTCATCTGTCTGTCCGTCCCCTCATCCATCCATCAGCTCTCTCTCGGCCAGCCAATCGATACCTGATGTCAGGATGAGGTAAGTGATGACTTCAGAGTCATTAAGTGATATGATAGGCGGACACGGTGCCATCAGCAGCCGCAGCTGGAAATGGATGGACCCCAGACACCCTGGCTCGTATTTCACTGGTCCCTCCCTCTCACACACACATTTATACACTCCGCAGACACACACTAGCCCGGCGAGGATCTCCTATCTCCTGCCATAGAAATGGATTTTTCCTCTGCAGACCACACAGGCCTGATTCATATCTCTATTGATTTAGATGAGGAGATGAACTGAATGGGATGAAATGGGATCGGCCCCTGAAATAAATTAGAAATTAATCATATCGATCAGATCCAGATACACACATGGCAGCAGCTACACATATAGTGCATAATGAGTCTGGCTGCAACCATGCAACGCTCCTCCCCTCGTGAGCCGTAATCTGAAATTAATAACGCAGCAATACTGCTGAGAGCGCCTTGAGTCTCCTCAAAACGCTGGAGGTCATCACAAGGAAATCCTGGTCCTTCCTGCAGCTGAGCGGTAGAAGATGCTCCAGTCGTATCTTAGCTGTCTGCTTCTGAGGTCTTCAGATGTGATGGTAAATCAGGGGAAACTCATGTGAACCATGAAAAGGGTGGTGTTAGAAGATTATGGCCTGATCAGTGGTGTCTGACAGGTAGAGCTGATTGCAGAAGTGCTCATCACACCCTCTAAACGATTACAGATTCTTTCACATTCACGACTTCAGTGTGTTTCACTGGGACAGACCAACATAAAATAGTGCACAATTGTATTGTGGAAGACAAAGGATTCAAGGTTGGATTATTGTCCAAATGAAAGTGTGACGTTCTGTGAAGGCCTCGGGGTTTTTCTGAAGAACCCCAGTGAACAGAAAGCAGCACAAAGTCCGAGGAGCACAGCAGGCAGGTCAGGGAGAAAGATGTGGAGAAGTTAAACAACTAAATCCTAAACTTTGAGCATCTCATAGAGCACAATCATCTGAAAATGGAAATACCGCAACTCTATCAAAACATGACTACCTTATGTATTTTGGGGAATATAGAGCCATTTTATAGCGCCAACTAGTAACTATGTTTTTGTATATTTCAAACATGACTTAAAAGAAATTTGACTTCACAATTTGACACCTTGAAATTGGGCCTCTGTCTCTTTAAGGAGCTCCTGCTTGTACATGAGACCAGTCCGTGCCACCGTTATACGCTCGCATTATGGTTCCTGTGAGTTTTTTACAACCCCAATCAAGTAACTGTCTCATAGAGCTGGTTCTCACAGGCAATTCCCATAAGTGAAACTTAAGTGGTGTTTAAGTGCTTTGACTGACATTGAGCTTTCTGTCCCACTGAGACTGACATAGAAGCAACATTTTAATCACGTTGACAGGAAAAATGCAGAGCGGAGAGAGACACTGCATGCGTCTAATGCGTGGAAACTGAGTCCAATAGACATATTTTAGTCCACTTTGTTTGGTTCAGGCTGTGTTCAAATTGAAGGATTCGGTGGGTTTTAAAACAAGCTGTAGAAACTCAACCGAAGCAGCGTTAAACCGACAGGCACTTCTCACTCTCTTCCTTGTGTTTGATGGTAGATTGCCCGACCAGCTACTTACTGGGTAAAGTGCGAGAAAAACCACTTGAAGTAAATGAAGGAAATAAGCGCAAACAGCTTCTAAAGGTGTTGCATTTTCTGATTCTGCAACACGACGCCAAAAGGTCGTGTTGCAGAATCAGGAAAACTGTGTTCCTAAAACACAGTTTTCTAAAACTGTGTTTTTAAGGCTCACGAATGCTTCGAAAGCTTGAACATGAACTAAAGCTAAAACAAAACAAATCCTTTTGTTTTAATCCTGTACGAAACTGACAATGCTTTACATAAATATTAGCCTTATTCCACTTGAACAAACATAAGTTTACACTTAAAACTCTTTCTCTGCATCAGCTGAAGACAAAAGAAAGTGGGGTTACAACACTGAGAAGGACCTGTAATGGCCTCTCCAAAACACAGACTTTATTGTCTGTCGGTATCTAATTTGATGGTGTGTTTAGGGACAGAGTCCATTTGGAAGACCAACTAGTACCCATGTTTGTTGATGTATCATAATGTATCTTCAGTTTTCACACTCCAGGTTCCGTTTCTTCCCTAATGATGGTGTCTATGTTGTAAAGCGCACCAGTTCTTCCTTCCTGCAGCAGAACGCGTGAAAACAAGCTGCTACTAACCCTGCTGGGATGGAAAAAATGGGAGCTGCTGAAAAAAGACCAGCAAACGTCTAACATGGGATCGCTTGTCAGATCCAAAAAAGTTTTACTGAAGCAACCGGACACGGACGTCGGGTCTAGACAGACAGACGTGTTTAACAGAATATGCAAATTCCTTAGCTGGTAACAGATAGAGCTATGAACTGGTCTATAGTTACTTAGTAAACTAACCACATAAAGTCAATAATTAGGTAAACATTAATGATCATAAAACAATGAATAACTGACTCTGTCTCAACAGGACATTATACTGCCCTGACTTCAGGTGAATTAAGTGACGACACTAAAAATGTAGACTTTTGACACATGAGCCAAATGAGAAACAAACAATTTGAGTATTGATTCTTTAGACGTGCACTAAGCTTTACAGGTAGTAAAAATCTGAATATAACAGAGCAGAGCTTGATTGGGAAGCTGTGAACAATCCTGGAAGGTGGTGTCCAAATAAAGCATAGAAACAAATTGAAAAATGTGCATTTATTGTGAAAATGCATGGAAGGAAGCTTAGTAGCAGGAAAAAATATGTGTCTTTTTTTGTTTGTACAGCGAGACAAGGGCGCAATGCTAGTTGTTCTGAGCACCATCATTTTAAATTAATCTTTAGCTGCCTTAACAAACTACAAGCTGCTTCAAGCTTCCTACTAAAGTTGTATTTCTTTCTATCCTCACTATCGTTACTATTTCTCAGCATATGCTAGCAGATCACACACAGGCCTTTGTCGGGTGTCCTAGCGTCATACATAAAGGACATATTAATAAAGGTTAAAGTTTTCAGGAACTTTGGCCTTTAAAAAAGGCCTGTTGGTCCTACCAGCTGATTAACTTCTAGAGAAGGGCTTACTGGTCAATAAACATTTAGATTATAACAAACATCTTTTATGCAAGAGGATGTGAGGTGTAGTTCCAGTATCTTCAGGGTATTTGAGTGTTTATTGGGATCTGCTTGATGCTTTGAATCTCTAGTTTGAGAAAACTTTCTCACATTGTCTCAAAACACAGTTTGATGACTAGGGGTTCAATTTTAAATTGTGATTTCAGCTCCAAAATGATTAATATAAGTGTCCTCGAAAAAGGTACTCATGTAAATGTATCTGTGTATGTGTGCGGATCGGTAATTGAATCAGTGGCTCTCGGTGCCACATTTCTGCCATTTGTCTCCCTTGGAAACAGGAGAGAGAGACATAAAACCCCCGAGCAAACAAGGGGGACATCTGGACCTGTCTCTTCCTCTCTCCTCCTCTCCTCCCCCGCCGCTCCTCCCTCTGACTTGCTCCTCTCTTTTTATCCTGTTCTCGCTGCGCTCTGTCACTCTCTGGGGGCTATCAATCACAGTTGCGATGACTGGGCGTGCGGCTGGCCTGTAGGTGGTCATGCCGACGGCAGATGGCTCTTTATCGCTGGAGCCCTGGCCTCTCCATGACAACCGCAGAGAGCAGGAAGTGACACATCCAGCCGAGTGGAGAGAGATTCATCTGGACAGGAGAAACACACACACACACCACACACACACACACTTATATTCCTATTATTGCGGCGACCCATGCTGAGCAGATTGCCTTTGCTGTCCCTTTACACTAACCTCTCCTGCTGAAGCTGAATATTAAATTATATTTAATAACCATAAAATGAAATAAAGGTTTTATTTAAACATCCAGGGTACATTATTTTGGTCTCCACCAAACTGTAGCTGGACCAAAGTTAACAGGACACACAAATGTTGCTTTAAACACAAACTCATTGTGTAAAAAATAATGGCAAATATATGTGTAAAAACAAGGCAGTATTACAAACTATTTATATATATATATTTATATATATATGTATATATATATATATATATATATATATA
>CAEGAE010086741.1:0-131297 GCA_903067095.1 Girardinus metallicus | reverse complement strand
GGTCGGGGGGGGGGGCGGGGGGGGGGGGGGGGGGGGGGGGGGGGGGTGGCGAGGGGGGTGGGGGGGGAGGGGGGGGGGGGGGGGGGGGGGGGGGGGGGGGGGGGGGGGGGGGGGGGGGTTGGAGAATGAAATGAACACAGCCGAAAATGCCTCCCGTCAGCTGATTTTCAGCAGCAGCAGTGTTTGGGAAATGTAATTCTGGTATCAGCTCAGAAAAAAAATGATTTTCTTCCCAGAGAAACTGAAAGAAAAACATTTTACTCTCTGAACAGAAGAAGTATTTGGCTTATCTTCTTGTAAAATGAGAGATAATGTGTATTTGCAGCCTGTGGGCCAACTTTGCGCTTATAAACTGGATTTCAGTCCCACTGCTGGATTGTATTGAACTCAATCTGGATATATTAATTGGTTTGGATATATTTTTTTCCCGTATAACTGAATTTGATTGATTTGACTTGTAAAGTGCCATACGAAGACTCTGGATTGAACTGACTCTGACCTGGCAATAGGTATGTCTGCCTTAGTGAGGAAAAGTGCAAGTAGGTCATATTTTCTCATTAGTACCTGGGATTCTCGCTTCATAGTAGATTTTTTTTAACATGTTTAAAAATCTGAGCCAAGGTAAAAGAAATTATAAAAAAATAGAATAAAACAGCCATATATCAAGTCGTCTGATTGTTGAATTCTCGAGATAGAAAAATTATTAGATGCATTGAGAGATCGTCACACCTGGAAATGTCTTATTGTCTTCTTGATCGGTCCTGAACCGGGTTGGAAAGTCCAAAATCTGATACTTACAGGTCAAGTAGACAAAAGCAATCGTTAGTGCTAAAGTTGCTATAGAGAGAAGATGTGTTTTCAGTATCAGTATTCATAGGAAGCGTAAAAGCTGTAAGAAGGCATTTAAAAAGAAACTGTGTTTGTTATGGGGACTTTACAACAAAAGGCTAGACGTCAGCTTGTCTTGGTTCAGTTTTTCTCTACTTTTGTACTCTGGACACTTTCTCTAATTGGAAAAAAAAACCTCTGCAAACTGTGCATGGGACAGACTCGAAAAATGCTCAATATGTGTCCACAGCCTGCACTGCTCCTCCTACAACATCCGCCTGAAGGCAGTCAGATGCTCTGGATTCAGTTTTTCTTATGATCTTCCACAGTCTGGAAATCCCAAACAGTTCCTTTCATTACGGCTGCTCACCACCACAAACCCAGAAGGCTAATCCCGCCTTTAACACTTTTTATATAAACACTCTGTCATGCAGAGGTGCTGATACATGAATTACAGCATGATTACCTTTTGTGACAATGGCCCGCCTGTTGTCCTCATGGAGAAGCAGCACACAGCAGAGCGACCCGGGTTGATGCTTGTATTTGGAGCAATGCTCCGTGGAGCGTTTGATCCGCCGATCCCCTAACAATAGCAGTGGGGACGGCTTTGTGTGTGACTGATGTGAATTTGTCACAGTGTTTGTATGTGTGTGAGTGTTAGAGAGAGAGGCAGAGAGAGTTTGTCTCTACCTTTGCCAGTTAAGGACACATGCGGATACTGAATACGGAGGTTCTGAATAATTGATAAATGGCTTTGCTCCTGTTCAAATGAATTGGTCGCCTATTATAAACACGAAGAGCAGCCAACTGCTGTTAACTACTGCTCCTTGTTCAGCCAGTGTCAATACCCAGCATTCAGCAGAGTGTGTATTTATGCATATTTTATAAAAGCCATGTTTTATTGATGTGCATCCTTGGTGTGTGGGCTCTCTTTTTTTTTTTTATAACAATTAGAGTACAAGGAAACATCGGACCCATTTTCCTCCACTGGCTGTGATTTATTGATGCTTAACCTATTTTCCAGCTTCCACATTTCTCTAAATTGCTGCCACTTAAATTACCCACTTTAATGGCGAGTGACAAGCCCCCTCTACAGCTGGGGAAATTTGCCACACTTTGATTTTAGAAATACAGGTCAGAGTAATAAAAAACACGTTCATGGACTGGTCTTTTACATGCGTGACATGGCTCATTTGCTAACTTTAGCTGTGTCCAAATTGACTTTATTCTGCTGTGATTCAGAAGGCGAAAAGAGGACGATTTTCTAACCTGCATTACAGAAGTCCCCTTCCGGATAAACATTTTTCTACTTAACCTCCTCTGCTCCATCTCTTTCATTTAGGCTTGCTATGATTTTCCCCGATCCTCTGAAGTCGAACTCATTATTTGATAAATGGCTTTCATTTTTGCTAAGGAAAACATGCTGAGGATATTAGCAGAATGAAATGAGATAGTCTGGTGTGTATCTGGGTTTTCTTCAGAACTAGAGGTTTATTTACTCACATCCTCATGCTTTCAAGTTGAGCCAGAACATTTTTGATTTGCTTATTTGTAGCTATTTGTGACTATAGATCAGCCATAAAATTTCAATTTTTACTACCGGAGATGAATAACAGAGAACATCTGGGAGATGCCCTTAGGCCTTTGCTGCAGGAACCTTGAATGCTTCACCACACTTTCCATACTTGTGCACCATATGGTTCAACGGATCTACACTCAAGCCAAATAGATGAGCTCAGCGTGTTGGTTTGATTGATTTTTCACTAGAAATTGATGTATTTCTTGCCTTTGTGTTGTGATAATTTGGCACCCGATTGGACCTAAAATAAAAAAAAGAATTGCAGTTTAGTGAATAAGATACTATGAACTTTAAATGATTAAATACTGTTTCTGTAAATTGGACTTGGACCAGAGTGACAAGTTGTGAGAAAACCTTATAAATATAGTTAATGACTTTTGAACAGAGGTTCTTCTAAGACTTTATAAACAGCTAACATCTTACTTAACAAAAGACCAAAATGGACTTCATCCTGTCTTAAACAGCTCTAAGTTTAAACATTTCCCATCTATAATTTATTTATTTATGAAATATTAAACGGTCATTAGAGTTCCATTATGTGTATAATTCCATAGAAATTGATGATTATTTACACAGGAAATGAGGGTAAAAGGTGTTGCGCTGCCTCAAATGACCGTAAAGTGTGGGTTGAGAACATTTACTGTAAGATGTTTCCAGGCAGAGTAACTATTTAATTCAAAATAGTAATAATACAAAAATCTATAAAATAGTGCTGTGTTTTACATGCATTATGTACTTTTTTGTGAACTAGTCACTCTGATTGGAAACAGTGGATGGTTCATGCAGGAAGATTATTGGTGGCACACTGCCTCTAACCTCAATTTCCGGTATAAATTCAGTCTGAAAATAACCAGCAAATTCTAATGTGAAGACAGCTTAAGGGTTCACAAAACAGCATCATCCTAAACTTCTATGATATTTTGGAGATTGAAAATATTTTAAAATGGGAAGTCTGGTTTGGTTCTGGCTCCTCCTAGGTTAGCTGCATTCTAACCCATCTGGATTTACACAAAATAAAGATCCTATGAGAATTAGTTACTCAATTCAATATATTAACTGGTTCTAATATTTTCACAGAAGCTCACTTAAAAATAATCTTGAATTATTCTTAGTTTATTCTGTTAATGTGCACAGTGAGGTTCTGTTTTGGTAGGGAGGACAGAAGGTGGGCTAAGTGCAACTGGAAAGTGTCAGATTACCATCTTTGGTGAACAGTAGTGGTCTTATGAGGGATATGGCACACTGCCCAGGGCGCCATGGCATGAGGGTTAGGAGTGGGGTTACATTGAGCACTTAAAACTATATACTTTATTTCTTATTTGGACGACTAGTTGATTGCAATAATTGGTGGCTTATTACAATGAAGTTTGCATCTGATTTTGGAATCAAATTAAAGGGCTATTTTGCTGTTTCTAATGGGAATCTGGCCTGTTTTTACGCACCTGAACCACATAAGTTTGTACTTGTTAGTGTAGTGCTCATAATGTAACAACAGCCTGGTGTGCCTTCTGTAAGTTACAGTCCAGTATGCTCTCTATCCTCTGTATGGCTCGTTGAAAATGTAATCACTGTCGTATCTCCGGCTTTGGCGTCTGGCTCCAGTTCGTTCTGCCCTTCACTCATAAACACAAACACAACCACCCGCATGGCTACCACGGTTTCCAAGTTTTATCGTGTTGTTCTAACTGACTACTTTCTCACCACTTAGCCTTAGCCCTTCTGAGTCCATGAGTGACTGTTGAATTAACCATTCATGTGTTCAATGGCCTTCATATTCTCCACATTTGCATAATTGATTGAGCGTGTTTTTTACTCTGCCAAAAAAAAAAAAAAAAAAACAAAACAGGCAACTGGGTGTCTGCTGTTGGCTGTGGGTCCTTGGCAGGGCTTTGTTGTTGGAAATTAAGTGAATTAGAAAGTGATCGCCAGCTCACCACCTCTTCTGATGTTGGGAAAGACAGCTGAGAAGCCTACATGTTGGGTAAGCCAACACAGCAAAATCAGATTATACCTCATGGATTTTTCCTATTTCAAACACTTAAGCATATCCAACAATAACATGCTGTAATACCTTTGTCACAGATTATGTTTTTTTTTCCGTTTGTCATTACCCAAATGGAAATGAAAGCAAATGCATTTGTCGGGATAATCCGAAAGCAGCAGGCTTTTTTTTTTTCTTTAAATGGGAATGCCTGAAAGTCTGGCCTTAAAAAGAGGCTAGCCAAGTACCGCACAGATCAGATAATGTAAAACACGGTATGCAATGTGAAAATATGATGTCCTATTTCCTGTCCTGCTGTTGCTTTGCTTTGCTTTTAAACAGGAGGTGTGTGTGTCACAAGGACGACCAAGCTGTGTGCGCGGACTCATTAGGGCCACATCCGCTGCCGCGGCTGCGGTCATGACTGTGGTTTGTTGTTTGTCCGGAGCCAATAAGGAAAATTATGTCATGCGGATCAGTCTCCTGATTTGGTTCTCCACCCCTAACACTACTGATAGCTTGTGTCCATGTTTAAGTCAGGCATCTGTGACAAACAGTCAGAAGGTGGCTAATGATGGGGGTGGCAGAGGTGTGGATATGGGTGTGCATGCTCGCTGTGAATGTTTGTGTGGCGTTGTTTGAGTGCATCTGTCCCTCCTCCCCAGGCCCAAGCGATTGGCACTGCATCTCTCATCTATTAATCATAGAGAGCGCTTGCTCTCTCATTCGGTTGCCATAGTTTCAGGACCTGAGACAGTGTTGGGGTGCCTAGAGAGAGGAAAAGTGAGGGAAAGAGAAGGAAAGGAAAGGAACAGAGAGGAAAGGAAATGAAGTGCAGAGACGTACGTTTAGAGAAGAGCTAAATCGTGTAAAAGTGTTGGAGAAGGGAGAAGAGTCTAAAGCGCAGCTGAGGAGGCAAAAAAGGGGGGATGTGACTGACAGAGCAGTGGCAGGCTAACACACCGAGCAGGTCTTCACACTGTGGATGTGAGTGCTTCAAGAACCAAAATGGATTCCATTTTTATCTCGGCAGTAAATCCTCTATCTCCCCCTGCGAGTGCATCTCTTCAATTTCACTCACTCTCTCCCCCCTCTTACACACACAGGCATACACAAACTATTTCCATCTCTGTGCTCTCTGCCTCCTAAAGACACCAGAAGAATATTTTCACAGTAGGCATCATCTTGTGAACAGCACGCTCGTGGGGCTGGTGCATCTTGGTTTGTCACATTACACTGAACTGCTGTTATTTTATCTTACTTTACAATGGAAATTCTTTCCACTGAGCTGAGATGGAAGATAGGGCCGGGTCTCCACTTTTATGCTCAGTTGGATGCTTTGATGTTAAATCATGCCGTAGTGTGTTTATTATTGTGTTATTTGGTTGTGGATTATATAAATCAACCACTATGAAAATTTCCAAGGCAGAGATTACCTCTTGCTATCAAGTTTTCACCACTGTCGTAATATTTTTCCTTCTTCTTCTCATCAAGATGTGTTCTTCTTTCTCTACATTCAGATTTTGTCTGTACAGATGAGATTAGGGTGGGAACCAGACATCCAGTTCATGAGATGAGATGAGATGGTATGATACGTGGTACCGGATTGATGGGAAAAAGACAAGATCTGAGCAATATTTTGTTTAAATAAACATGTTTTATCTTTATGGAATAAGGTAGCTTCATCTCTTGTTGTTAAGTCGGTCCTAAAAACAAGGTGCATTTTTGTCACGTTGTGATTTGTTCTTTTATTGTTTTTGCTTGTTTTAGTACTACTTATGTCTCCATTGGGTTTATTTCAAAAGTGTGATGCTCTGGTTAAACACATTTTTTTATTTGTTTGTTGTTGTTTGTTTATACCCTTTTTTTATAAACAAACAGGTTTGGAATTGAATTCTTGTTTGTTTTTACAAATAGTGTCAATTTGGTTTATAACCTAGAGACTCACAAATCATATTCAGACTCGAATAAAACTGCCCTGTAGTTTTTCCAAAATGGGAAACGACAAAACAGATGCTAACTTTAACATGTTTAGCGGCTAACGGTCAACCAGTAGCACTGGTCTCACATTGCTTGCATCTGGTTTGTCACTGTGTAGTTTTCTGTTTTCTATTGAATTTTCAAGATCCTGCTGCAAAAACAAATAAAAAGTGATACTTTCAGAAGAAAATTGTTGAGAAAGACAAGACCTCCATTTTCTGTTATCACAAATAGAGTAAAGATTTCAAGAAAATGCTTTTAAAAATGTTTGGGTTTAAGCATTCCAAGTATTTTGGATTGTGAACCAGTGATAATCAAAAGCAATCTCAGTTCAGCAAAATAACTGTGAAACATCGGTGACATTTAGCACCGACTGGATGCTAAACAACAGATGCTAATTTTAGTTTTGTGAGTAGCTAACGATTAGCCGGTCTAAGTATCCTTACAGTGCATGTTCTCCGTCATCATTTCATTTTCCTGCCATGCACCCCTAATACTATCACACAAACCATTTAAAAATGGTGGAGTCTTCGTCAGTGCTTTTGATACTGAGTTGGATGATTAGCTCATCATCTGACTCAGTCAATACGAAGGGATGAGGAAAGAACCACTTTCTTTATTACTTCAAAATAAGAGCCTGGAACACTGGTATCATAGGATGTCACTTTCCTATTGTTTGCTCTTTGGCTTTTTTTCTCAGATATGACCTCATAATCTCATTTGATGTCTAACCTTGCCCTAATGTGTTGCTTGTATTATCGCCTTTTCTCTCCGCATCGTACCCTGTTTCTGAGTGTTTCCACTGGGAGCTTTTTGGAGAGTGGGCGACTGCCAGATCTACAATCATGGGATTCTCAACTGCATTCAACCACCTTTTACTTGAATGCATGCACACAAATGGACATGGACACACATCGGCACATTTAAGTGCACTCGGTTTCATGCAGCGGGGCATTTTCTTTCAAGTTGGTAAGACTGAAGAGGAATAAAGAAAGCTTGTCATTTGTATTGTGGTTCATGTGGTGGATGCCAGTAGGCAGAAACCTTAGAGTATCTGACTGAAGAGAATGCTGTAATTCTCCCCCATCCATGTGTGGACTCTCTGCGGGGGAATTACCATTAGGAGACAGCGGGACAAAGGAAGAAGCGAGAGGTCGCGTTTGCTCTCTGTGCTGATGGCACTGAAGTGCTTTTGAGCCTTTGAAGTGATGGGATTGCAGGTGACATCATAGCGCTCACATTCTCAGGTGCAGCAGGTGAATTAATCCAGGTGGAGGATGGGGGTAAAGGTGGATGTGTGTGTGTGTGTGCAAATCTGAAATGCGCTCGGGTATCAGTGGAGGCAGGCATGCATGTGTGGATGAGTGTGTGCATCCGTCATCAAAGCAGAGGAAAGCCAGTGTGTAAGTCGATCTGTATGCTCATAGCGGAGCAGCAGTCGTTCTCTCCCAGAGGCTATGAGCCTCGCTGAATGTGGAAGAAGCAGCTTCTTCTCAGCAGCCCAGCTGCTGGTCTCCACGCGGGGGCCAAACCAGGCCGGACAGATTTAGTTTATCCTGCACATTTCTTAACTTTCTCCACAGCAACACTCCTGGTCAAATTATCTCTCAGAGGAGATACAGTATCGCATGATCTAATATTGCTTACTACATCATGATGTAAACATTTATGAGGCTAAGTGGACAAGCTCTGCTCAAACAACCGTCAATGGATACCCTAGACACAAGGTAATTATTGGAGCAATCTTCCTCAGCTCATCTGACACACTGATGATGATCATTGTTGTAATTGGTCCTTGGTGAATATTGATTATTTCCAGATGGTTTACAAATTCGTACAAAGACCTGCAAGTCTAACCCTTAAATTTAAAAAGGAAAAACTTTCTTCTGGATTAGAGCAATCAGCCAGAGACAGTTCTTGTTTCTTTAAAATAAAATAAAGTTTCACAATTCTAAATCTGTTTTTAATTGTCTCTGTGAAAATAGTGAAAATAGTCTGCTTTGTATTTTATTTTTTGAATCAGACATAATAATAATTCAGACCAGATTCTTAGGGAAAAAAGAGTGAAGTAGTCTTTTAATTTAGGGCTGATACAAAATCCATGAAGTTTCACATCACTACCCAGTAGTGAAGCCAGTCCCTGAACAACAATAGCTACATTTTTTCAAAGTGCTTGTGCCACTGCTAGTGGAATGACGCCCTGGATAGTGAGCCACATTGCCATATCTGATGTCAAAATTCGCTACAGATCAAAACAACTGACCCCAAGCAGGATTTTGTTGAAAACACATCAAAAGGACAGCATTACCTTTCATTTAAACAGAAACAAGTGAAACATGTGAAACAAGACACTGAGATGGGGACTTCTAACTATGGCCAGTTGTTTTGAAAAGCACTGATCAAACAAAGCTAACAAAACGTATCTGTCTTTGTTTCGACTCAGATACAGACATAAAAAGAATCTTCTATGTATTTTTCTGGGCTAAAAAAAGAAAAGAACATTAAAATGTTGATAAATGTCCAGTGTTGGAAGAAAAACCTCAGAATTAAAGCCCATTCTGCAAAAAACAAGTTTCTGTGTAACTGACCCTGCCACACAGAGAGCTAAAAAATTCAATTCAGACTGATTTAGTCTGATATGAGGTGACAGTACCTTCATGCTCTTTTAACTCTTGTTTCAAACGCCAAAATAAGCTTTCAAAACACTTTTATGTCTTTGTAAATTGAAGAAAATCTACAACTTCTATTTTAAAGAGTCAATGTTCAAGTATTCAGCTCAGACTAGTCTAAAGTGTTAGAAATATTTAAATGTAATTCATGTAAATAAGCAAAAGAAAACTTGTTTGTGGTACAGCTACAGAACCTTTTGTTCTTTTTTGTGTGCAGCTCCCTACACTTTGCTACCCTGGGTGGTGTGCCATGTTGGCCATATTAAAAACTGGCACTGGTTTCCATTCACAATGTTTCTCTCCGCAAATAGACAAACGCTGGAAACCTCTGAGTTTGTCTCAAGCCTTGTTAAGAAATCCTCTCGGTCACAGTGGTTGGCAGACTACAAGAGCTTCCCTGGAGGGTCCTCCATTTCAAAATCCAATCAGGCAGAACTCCGAACAATATTACCTCTGTGTGTGTGTGTGTACATTTATTACATTGCTAATGAACAAATTGCAGCCATGTGGCATGGTCTGGTGGCGCAAACGATGAAAAAACAGAGCACACACATCACACACTCCCCAGTCCCCAGCCACCGCCTTCCCCCCTTCACCATCATGCACACAAACACACACACACGCCCACCCCCACATGCACACATACACACTGAAACCACAAGGCTCCCAGTGTTCTTGGCCTGTCTGTCCATCAGCTCATGCAGAGTGCTGGGCTGGGAGTACTTATCACCACTCTGCTGAGTGGAGGCCTCACAAAGGCCTCCTCACATCACATACACACCTACACACGCACACATGTGCAAAGAGTACGGCGAGCACCGGGAGGCTGCTGGATGTGCTCAGAGCTGCTGCGGCTGATTAAATGTATGGTGTGACAGCAGCCTGAGCTGACACTGGGAGGAAAGCCTGATAGGTAAACGAGGCGACTCACAGGCAGACACAACACTGTGAGGCGATCCATTGTTTGGAGAAATACTTTGTTGTTGGAATGCAGGTTTTACTTGAATAATACTGAACCTTCAACATGAAGGTTGTGAAATATTTCAGTTCAATGGTGACTGTAGTTAGGATAAAATTTGACTGGATCTATAATTGGATTGACATGAACTCAATCTGTCTGAATTGAATTTGGCCAATTTGGCCTCTACAAAATTGATTATGATTTGGACCTTTTTGATCCTTTTGTTGTATTTTACCATTATGTTAATATATTCATAAATGTGTTTGGTATTTCTACTGAGAATATTGAAATTTCTGATTTTCAAGTCAGAAAATTCAGTGCAGATGACTTTGAAAGTTGGTGGACTTTTACCATCTGAGAGTTCAGACTCTGCATTGCTGCTCCATGTTTAAAGTGTTGTAAAGTTTGCAGGAATAAACTCCTCATTGTCAATGTATTTGAATTTTCCCACTTTTTTCCTCAATCTTTAAAAAAAATGGTTAAACAACCCTTCTGTGTTGTATCAAACTTTAGCCTATAACCTTTTAATGGATATGCAAATATGCAATAGAAAGCTCAAGGAAAGCAGGTTTCTTAAACTTTTTTTCTGCCCCCTGGGAGAATGTCACCCTGTGCAGTGAGCCATATTGCCCATATCAAAAACCACCACTACCAGGGGCACAAAAAAATGGCATCATCTTTATTTGTGAGCATGCTACCTTATAATTACAGTGCATGAAGCTGAGTCATTCATTATGTTGGTTTGCATTAATAACAATCAGTAATGACTTACACCATATGGGCAGCATTAGAAAATAGCAGCATAATGCAAGTTATATATCAGTTGTGCAAGTTTCCTACTTCTTTTGTGCATTTGCAGTCAATGGGGAGCTGGCATCCCGGTGTGTTTTATCCCACCCCAGAATCTCATTTTAATTGACTGGGTGGGTGGCTCACCCAAGGCCCCATTCATGCAAGAACAGCCACTGCTTGTTGTTGTTAGCGCCATGGCAAATTGCAGATCAGACAGATTTTCCGGCTTGCAACTTGAACACAAACTATGCTTCTGAAGTAATGTTTTGAGTCAACTAAATATGAATATGATTTTTGTTTTCTTTTGCTTTTAACTGAGATTTTTGTTTTTGTTTACAGATACGGATTTTAAAAAATGGGAAATCGCTATAAAAGCTATAAACCAATAAAAATTTATATTTTTAGATTTATTTTTAATTAAATTAACCACCTAATGCACAGTATGAACAGATCCTATCCATATGCTGTTATATGAAGTCTAATTCATTCCACATTCTGATCATAAAGTCAGAGTCAAAATGCACTGATCACTTAATGTCTATTAGTGGAAAGCTAACTATCTGAGGAAGCCCTGCTTATTGAATCAAGTTGTTTTAATTTGACTTTGCGCTCTGACTGCAAAACTCTGGATATTTGTTCAAACGAAACAAACAAGACTCAGCTATCAGTGTGCTTCTTTTAAGCATCCATCCTAGCAGTAATTACTTATATAGAAATGTGGCAGGTAGAAGGAAATGTTTGGAAAGCGGCAACTGACAGAGTCACGCAGTCAGCCTGACAGCCATGCCGATATCCAGGTAAGGGGGGACCGAGGAATGCACAGACTCAAAGAGCTAACTCGGATATTTAAGAAGACAAGCTGAAAGCCAGACAGCCTGTCAAAGGGGGCAGTGGAAATAGCCTGCAGAGTAAGTAAAGGAGGCAGGGAGCGGGGCTTTGAGTCACACAGAGAAAAAAAGAAACTCAAGACATCTCTCTTTCAAAATGAGTTCTTGTGAAAAGAAATAATTTTCAACCTCGCCCCATCCGTTCCCCCTTTAATATGGACAAAAGGTGCTCTGTATGAGTGCAGGTAATCAGGAGAGCAGATTTGATAGGCAAGAGGACATACAAGCTGTGAGGCAGGAAGACTGAAGTTGTGCTCTGCATGATAATGTATTCATTCATCCCCCACTCTGATAATGTTCACAGCTTGCTTGGGTTGATTCATTCATCACAGTCTACTGGGGGCCTTTTTCCCCCTTATTTGTTAAAAAAGCCTCTCAGCTTTTTAAAACCGTTAAGGTTAGCTCACTGGATTATTTGCAACGTAAATTCTTGTGCGTGAAGCTGCATGAGTCCACCTGAGTTTGGACCTTGGTTGTTTGCATCTCTTTGTTAACAAGGGTGTGCTGAGGCTGAATATTCTGCAATGAAGCCAGTGTTATCTCCCTAGTTGCTTAGGATAGTTCCAAAACAGTCTAGAAAAATCTGAAATTTGATTTCAGTATATTCCAAGTCTGGAAAGTATGAAATGAGAAAAACGAGTGGGGAATAGTAAGTACTTCCAGATTCCTCTCTTACCCCATCCTTTAAAAATTGTCCTTTTTTCCCTCTTGAATCCTTCTTGCCTCCCTACTCTTCACTGCTTTTTCTTACTTTATGTTCCTTCTGTGCTTCCTCGTTGCCTTCCTTCCTCTTTCTTCTCTTTTTGTCCCTCCTTCTTTCCTTCTCGTGTCTCCTTCTTTCCTTCAATTGTTTCTTCTTTCTGATACTTTATCATTTTTTTCATTCCTTCTGTCCCTAAATTCTGCCTTTTCTTTTGCTTCTTCCCTTCCTCTCTTTTGTATTTCCTTTCTTGTAGCTGTTTACTTTGTAGATACTTTCTTTCCTCTTTATTCTTTGTGTCCTTCCCTGTCCTTATACGTAGCAGAGTTTAAATCCAGCTCTGCTGCATAAATATTTGCTATAGATTCTCTGTAATTTCTAGTATCCTAAATATTAAGGTAGCTGTCAAGGACAGTGAACTCTAGAAAGTTGAATCTGCACAAGTCTAAACACGTAGGAATGCCGGTTTAGTTATTTGCTGTTTTGTCCTTTCAAATCTCATCCGTCGCACTGATAATTTCCCTATATATTCACTTCATTTCATTTAAATGTTCCATTTATTTTATGAGTAATAAACAGCAATTTCATTCTTGATTATTTAATTGGATTTGCAATTTAAGCGAGGAAGCGTGACCTGATGCCCGGCTTCTGTGACGGCAGTTTAGATGAGTCAAAACTGGTGGGACATCATCACAGCGAATTAACTTTGTTTTGACAGATTAGTCTAATGTGTGCATGCTTTTTCGGCATCAAATCCTGTTTGCATGAAGACTTTAACATGACATTCTCAGCAGTCCATCAGGTCGGAAAAACAGAAGACGGCCAATCCATTAGTCAGCCTCCTAAGTTTCTCTCTTCCTCTCCATCCGTCTCTTTTTATCCTTTAGTGCGGCTCTGTTTCGGACCGGAGCACATTTGAGATAAGAGTGCACACATTAGATCTAGTAATGCTAGCTACTCCAGTAATACTAGCCTGGTAACCAGATAGGAGCACCAAGAGACAAGTGAGACAACATCTTAATCATTTACATGGAGTAGCTGGGTCTCACTGATGCGTAATGGCTCTTTTTTCAGTTTTTCCAGCTAATTGTAATTCATCAGATGCTCTTCTGTTTGCTATTTCTACTTTAGATATGCAGTAGAAGAGTGTAAACACATTTTTAGCTGGTTTAAACTTTGATTTAAAGGTTAATTAGAGCTGCAAACAGATTTTTCTCTGGTTGCTGCGGCTCACATTTAAAAGAAACGGTTGTCCCCATCGCCTTGGTTGTTCTGTAGAAAATAAATTCAGCAATCTGCTCTCCATCTTGAGTTTACTCTGCAAAATTACAGTACATTACATCATGGCACATAACAACAAAGACATCAAGCTGGCAGGAAAGAGAGGCGGGATGATTCTTCAGAGGTGCAGCTCTGACCTAGATAAGATTGTGAGTTTGTAGAGTTAAGCCGATTCTGTGGCGTAGGCCTATTGTTGTCATTCAGCCCATACCTGTCTTTGATCTTCATCCTCCCACTGATGCTACACTGAGTTTTTCTGCTCAGCCTTGTGAGCTACTGCCATCCTGGGCCCAGCTGAAATCCCTCTAGCAAAACTACTTGATTGTTGCAGACTCTATCTAGAACAAACAGGCTTTTTTTTTTCATGCAGCCAGCTGATAAGACGGGACACGGTGGTGTGCTCACAGTGGCGCCGCTGCAGCAGTCATTCGTTTCACACATTAACAGGTGAAGGGTTCAGTATGCGCTTGTGCTCGCTGCGTGTGTGCTCTGTAGTTAACTCTGGATGACCCAGACTTTTGGTAAATGAACAGTCACAGATAAGACAGACGACCGAGACATGCATCGGGTGTCATTGCAATGCCGTGAAGAACGAGGATGTGGTTGCCTATAAACAGCTTCTTTGTGTGCACTGGAGTTCACTCAACCTTGGACATAAGTATGCTCAAACATTTGGACTCGATTAATCAAGGTTTAGAGGCAGCTGACTGGTGACATCTGAGCAGTGAGGTGACAAGCTTGAAATGCATTTAGCGCCAGAATATACAGCCTCGCAAAAGTGTTAATGCACATTTAAATTTTTCACATTTTGTCAAGTTATAACCACAAATGTTTGACAGGTCAAACAAAGGAACATAACATATGCCTTTCATTCCTTATTCTTTTTAAGATCAGACATCCACTACTATGATGCCATTGAATAAAATCCAATGGAAGCAATTGTTTTTCAGTAACCTAATTAGTAAGCATTAGTAAGATTTAGGATATTTAAGATATCCTAAATCAAATCCAACAAACAGCCAGGTCGGTGCAAACAGAAAGTGGAAACAAATCCAGCTGTTTGTTTCCACTTTCTGATTAGTTTCATTTGTTAAAACTACCTTTTGAACATAACAACCTTTAAGGTGGTATTGCTTTTCACAAAAAGAAAAAAAACATATTTCTTTATTATAAAATGTTTTTTGATTGGTCTGGTGTAATGTTCTAATTTTAAATGTCATGTTTTCATTAACTGTAAGTGGAAAATAATCATAATTAACATAAGGTGCTGAAACTACAGGACTTTTTGATAATATTGAAATTTATTGAATGGATCTGTAAATTCAGCAGTTCTATGAAAGTCTTAGAGGTTTGCTAGAGAACATTAGTGAACAAACAGCATTATGAAGACCAAAGAACACAGTAGACACGTCTGGGAGAAAGTTTGAAGCTGGGTTAGGTCATAAACTAATATCCAAATCTTTGAACATCTCATGGAGATCAGTTCAATTAATCCTATGAGCCAGCTGCAAATAGGCCAAACCATGGCTGTCCACCTAATGTTACAACCTGGACAGGGTGTAAAATGATGCAGTAAACTACCCCAAACACACATGGACTCTGTGGTGAAACATGGTGGTGGCAACATCGTGGTATTGGGATGCTTTTCTTCAGCAGCAGCAGGGAAGCTTGTCAAAGTTTATGTAAAGATGGGTGGAGCAAAATACAGGACAATCCTGGGAGAAAGCCTGTTAGAAGCTGCAAAATCAAAATAACCCCTTAACTCTCACCCTTCATGAAAGCGCTCCATTAAAGGCTGCCTGAACTTGAGGTAATCGCAGTGAAACCTGATTTTTAAATGGTCAAGTTTTAACTCAGTGGGCTGAAAACACAAATTCTGAAAAACAAAACAAAACACTTTGACTTTTAACCTTAGTCTGACAGTGTAACTCTCCGTTATTACACCGTTATTTAAATTTCGCAGGGGCCTTTTTTATAGACACACTCGCTCATAAGCCCTCATTTTTCATTCTGAACTGAGAGGCATGCTGATTAGAGGGAGCAGACCACTGCAGGGTTTCGGCTATTTTCCCTTCCACTTCATATCAGCTTCTCAGTCTTACTCACTGTGATTGTAAGATGCTGCCTACATTGCCTCAATTACCTGCAGAGGTTTTTTTTCCTCCCTTCTTGCGTAATGAGGCCTGACTTTCAGTTTTAATGTTCTCATTGCTTGTCCCACCCTAGGGGCAGTCGGGTAGTTACTCCTTCTTCACAGTGATTTCCATGCTTTTAAGGCTGGGCTAATTACCACAGATGACAACAGCATCCGTCTGAATGGAAAGGATGAGCACACAAGAGATGCTTTTAATTAATTAATTGATAAATCACTGTTTGGGGTCCTTAGTGATACCGAAATAGACAGCAAGGTGCTATTTTTATCCAAAGGACATAGGAACAAGAATGCTTTGGTCAATTTAAGATAATCTAAATGGATCAGTTGTCCTTTTTGTTCCAACTGAGTAGTTTCACATCAGCTTTTTCACCCGTAATTCCTTGTGCCACCATATTGAGATTAAATAAAGATTGTGGCTGGGGTGGATATTGATTTTAGTGGCTAGAATGTTAACCGATTCTCTGGAGCTTTTTATAGCCATTAGATGTGGTTATTAATTCCCAGGGATGCATTGTGTTACATCTAAAAGGAGCGTGCAGAAGCAGATGGCGAGATTGTGATCAATAGAATCATAAATCCTTTTTTTTCCTCTTGTGTTTTCCCTATTTTCACACTTCCTCTTTCTGAACAAAACCGCTTTTATCATGGGTTCAGCTCATGGTTCAGTTATGATGGCAAATCGTCATCATATGATGTGGTCATGGGAGTGCAGCAACAGAGAGCCCACAGAGGAAAGGTTAGTCATAGGAACAGCTTGCTGACTGCGGAGCGGCCTACCATATGCTTCTAGTAAACAGAGCTAAATGGAGATGTTATTCACAGAGGGATGTAATGAAGAGCAGGACGTAGAGGGGGGAAAAAGTGTGTTGATTAGCGAAGGGGGTCTGGTTACCCTTTTAACTGATAGCTATCTCTCAAACGGACAGAAAGCGAGGCACACCTGTATTACAGCCATTTGTATAAGAGAACAAATAGTGGATTTTATTACCTCCTCGCAGAGGATGCAACTTTATCCATCTGTGAGGGGTTTCATAGTAGATGGACAAATAAGTGTATGAGATAAAATGCTTTTTGGCAAATGTTGACAGCAATGTAGTGGTTATGAATTTAAGATATCTTAAATCAAATCCAACAAACAGCCAGGTCGGTGCAAACAGGCAGACATAAATTCAAGATAAAAGCTCCCCAAGTCTCATGCTGCCTCTGGTTAGAGGCACGCTGTGTCATGCCTGTCCGGTATCTACAATCGGGGCTCTGGGCTGGATTCCACGTATCACATATCAGCGACTCGGACATGTGCCGGGGAGTCGGATGACTCTGTGATCGGATGAAGATGTGATCCATGAGAAGCCGTATTCTCGGACTCGGGTTTTATTTGTTTTCACCGGAATCAGACTTGAGAAACACGGTTTAACGAGGGGTCAGCGGGGACCTGTGGACTGTAGGACTGAAGCGGTTAATGGATTAATATGTTAGGTAACCCACCAGGATTTAAATGGAAGCAAATGATTGTGGAATTACTGAAGCTGCTTGGTGAGGCTGATGAAGAGGCAGGCTCAAATGTCTTCATTAGGAGGGTGTGATGAGAGTCTGAGTCATATTTGAGAACAAAGAAATTATTTTATGTAGCAGTCTCATTTACTTCACAGTCATAGTGGAATAATTGTTCTTATAATTCTTATAAAAGTCTTCATACGTCCTGAACTTTTTGTTCATCTTCTCACTTTTTAATTAGAACGTAAAGGACTAATATAGTAAAGCGTTTTTGTTTTGTGGAAGGAAGAAGACATTTTCAAAATGTTTTTCAAACAAAACATTTTGAAACAAATTCAAGCCATGCTTCTCAGGGTGGCTTGAATTTGTTTTTAGCTTCCTTTACTCTGATACCCCTTAACTGTATGTATGTAGGAAAAATAAAACCCATTTATTGCCATAATGAAACACGGTTTGGCAGTATCATGTTGTAACGTTACATAGTTCAAAAGACTTAATAACTAATAACAGTAATGTCATTTTCTTTTTACAAAGTTTTTGATAAATATCAGCCTCCAGTAGAGGAAAATATCCTCTTTCAGGCCAGATTTTTATCTTTTTCTGTGCTTTAAAATTTTACAATACAAATAAAATGGTGGTTCTTTAAAAATGACAACAATGGTCCTAGAACAGATGTATTTATTTTTATTATACGTTGCCTTTTTCATAAGATGAGGTAACATATTTGAGTAGTTTAGATCAAAGCATTTTAATATAAAAAATTGACCTAGTCAAAGTCCAAATCTAAATCCAATTAAGAATTATGGCAAGATTTGAAAAATTTTTTTCACAGATATTCTCCAGTCAGTCTGGCTTAGCTTGAGCTAAAGAATGGGCTAACATTTCAGTCTGTAGATGTGCAAAGCTGCTGTAAATGACTTGCAGCTGTAGTGACGTCAAATGGTGGTTCAAGCCAGCGAGGACCTAGGGGGGTACAATACACCTTACACTTTTCATATTTGTTTTTAAAAAATAAAAATAAGAAAAACATGCATATTTTAATTCCAATTGACAGTCATGTGTTTCTTTGTGTTGTTCTATCACATCAAATTATAATAACATGTTTTGAAGATTGTGAAAAAAATGTCTAAAGTGAACAAGTTCAATGCATATGAGTATGTTTGCAAGGTTCTATATATTACTAGAAAGCCAATGTTTTAGCCAACAGAAGACAAGCAAACCTAATTTACCATAAATGCAGAATTTTCCTGGTTTGACTGTTTTTGGCACCATCGCTTCCTACAGCTCAACTGGGAGCTCTAAAACTAGGCGTGTTACAATATTGCTGCATAATATAACACTTTACAACACCATCTGCTGCTTCTTTCAATTATAATAAGTTCTTGAAAGCAAACATTAGAGAGTGGCCAACCTATGAATGCCAAGTCAAATCGACAACATGACTTTTGACATGCTATAGATCTGGTTTTGTTCCCTCCACCGTTGTTTAGTGTTCAGTCAGATCTGATTGTATTTCTGCCCACCCAGACTACGCTCCGAGCATGCAGGCTATAAGCTGTGGTGGGAAATCACAAAGAACCATTCAACCAAGCGTCCTCCCCCTGAACAGATCAAATGTAAAGATAAGACAAACAAACTCATGTTGGCTGCCCAACTAAAGCATGTGATACTTCCTCTTTCTGTGGTTCGCTCTGTGCAACAACAAGCTTGCTTTCTGAGTCTTTTAGGTATAGAAATACAGAAAAAAGGATCAGATTATGTTAAAGCCTGAATGTTTTTCCTGCAGGTGGACTGGGAAATATTACTCTTGTCCTTGTGCAGAGTTATTTTGCAAAGATAAGACAGGACAGCAGCTTTTAGTGGCACTTTGGGAACAATCGCTGTTCCAGATTTGTTCTTTGGTTTCCTGGAACTGGATTACTGTAGTAATCATTCTCTTTCTGCTCTCTGGCATCCAGTACGGCACTGTTGCTAATGTTCTTGTTAGTTGTTTAATGCAGTCTTTACAAACCCTTTGAGAAACCCACGCAGTTTATTGTGCTTAAGAGGATGTTTCTTACTCCCGGTGGGTCTTTTGAAAGGCACATTGAAAAGCTTTTGACTTAATACCCGTAGTTAGAACTGTGTTTTAGTGGAGAGTAAGAGAAGCGTACAGTTATGTAAAAATCGTAACAGGCTGAATGCTTGGACAAAGAAATGTTCATTTTTACTTTCTTTTTTAAAATGTTAACTGCTGACATTTCATAAGGTCTTGAGTGTTTCTGTAGGGGAGAAAAGGATGAGTTTGTCTACCCATCCTTTGTCTTCTGGCTATCAGAGATCGGTAACAAGTATCTCTCCTCCCATCGACATTCTCCAGGCTATTCTGGATCCCAGTGTCACCCCAGGCCAGAAGGTTTACATAGATCTTCAAACGGATTGTATCCCAGTGGAAAATCTGTTAAAAACCTCCAAAATAAGGCCACAAGGAAGCACACTGATCCAATGCTTAAACAACCACAACAGCTCTACTCTGAGCCTCCACTAATGGTGGAGCTTTTCAGCATATTTCCTAGACTGAGTCCAATCACTATACAGAGGAAGCTCCTAACAGCCAATCATTTAACTGGTGTTGTACATTGTTTATGGTCCATATTTTAGGACCATATGTAAGAGTTAGTTCAGTGAACCCCACCTATTCGCAGTTTGAGTATTTGCAGATCCCCCTACTCTAATTAATTGGAGAAAATTAATCTGCTCATGGATTTTTTTACAGCATAAATAAAAATGGGGCTTGGGAAGCTCAAATACTTGCGTGCAATGCGACTTGAGACTATTGGTTGGTGTTTCCAGAACGGCCAATTCAAAAGAGATATTGATTTTACTTCGCACTGATTGGCTGTACCACAAAGAGCAAAGATAAGGAAGACTGAAAGGTAGAAAAGGTGTGTCTACTAATGCATATAAAGTTATATTTGGTGTTTGAACCATTAACAGGTAGTTATAGTTGCTTCTAGAGGGTTTTTAAGTATTCATGGGTTTTCATTGTTGGTCACTATCCCCTCGAATACTGGGTGTCTAGTAAATCGGAGTTAGAGGAGTTGACTCTCATCTTGGCTACTTCACACTCAGTTGTACCCTGATACAATACATACTGTACAAGTTATCGCCTCATCTACAACACAAAGAGATTCCAATACAAGACACCCTCCTCTCATTGACTAAGGCTACATAGGGACACAGTTGTTGCAACAACTGTGTCCCTGTTGTTGCACATGCGGTGTCCCACAACTTTGGGACACCGCATGTCCCAAAGTTGTGGGTTGGGGAAATGCGGTGAGGCGTTTAAATGCTCTTGTTATATATGCGTATGTTTTATTGCTTGTTTTCCCATACATGCAACTTAGGCTGAATTAAAAACCAAGTCCAATGTGTGTGTGTTTTTTTTTAGTCCAGTAATGACTGGCAACCTGTCCAGAGTGTGCTTCTCCTCTTGCTTATTGTCCTTTGGAAAAAACTTAAATGGGTGTAGAAATAGATGGATGATTTTTTGCAGGCGATAGTCTCTTTTTAGTTTAAACTTTTACATTTTTCTCTGTTTTAGTTTGCTGCCTCGTGTTCTTTATGCTTACCCCTGCTGTGCACTTGTGTGTATTTTAGGTGAGTGAAAGTGAGTGCCTGTGCTGCTTAGTTGTCCTCTTATGAGGAGAGTCTTGCAGTGCTGGGAAAGCGGAGCCAGGTAGACCAACCCAGAGCAGAAGAAAACCAGGGCAGCCAGACCCTCCTTTATGCCCCATTAATAACACAGTTCCACGAAGAACAGCCAAAGGCCAAAGAAGCGCTGTCAAGGTAGTTCATTGTGCTTTAGGAAGTGAGTTGTTCATATGGTAATAGCCACCGAAGCTTGCTCCTTCAGAGCCCGTTTGTTTTAGAGAAAGTTGTAGTCCCTCACAGCGGACGCCTGGATGGAATGTGACAGGGTGCAAGGCTGTTTAGTTACTGTAGCTTAATTGACCCTGAGAAAGCTCAGGCCAAAGACGGTGGGAGGAAGGTTAGTGAAGAAAGGAGTGGATGAAGAAATAGGACAGGAGAAATGTTCAGAGCAGTAGGGGGCAAAACTAAAGGAAATTTTAATAAAGACAGAGAGAGAAAGAAAGAGGGACGATGCTTTGTTTTGGGAAAAGTTGCTTTCTGCAGTGGGATCTGTCTAGATGAAAAGAAAAAAAAATCTTATTGGTGAATGCACAGCACAATAACATGAAAACTACTTGAAGTTCTTCTTACTAATGAGCTGACTTGTCCAGAATCATCACATTTCTAATTATTTGGTCAAATGTTATTTATTTTTCCATTTATATGCTCATTGGTTGATGATTTGCTGTTTTATTTTCTGGGTCACGGAAAGAGCTGAGTCTAGTCTTTTTTCAAATGACTAAATCACAATTAGATATAAAAAAACTATACTTTGTAGCAAAAAATGAACTTCATATTATCTGCGTTGTTTAAGGCAGATAATATGAAGTTATATATATATTAAAAGGTGGAGAGAAACATTTATGTCCTAAAGGGAGCTATGTCTTCAGAGATAATGAAGAAAGCTAAATATAGACACATGACAAAACTTAACGTTTAAGACAGTCTGATGGACAAATTATGACATTAATGTTTACTGTAAACAATTTGGTTTTGCAAACAAATTATTTTTTTCCACGAAGTACTACTTTTTACAAAGGGAAAACCAGAAAATGACTTACATTAAAACACTTTAATGTCCAGATGTTGGTGCACAAAAAAATTAATTGTAGATGCTTAGCGGTAGCAACAATTAAAAAAGTAAAATTTGAACGTTGAATTTCTCAAGTTCCAGGTTGGTTCACAAGTCAGAAGTTGTGGTATGCTAGCTGGAGTCCAAAATCCAACATGGCTGCCTAGTATATGCAATTAAATTAAGCAAAAATAAACTATTTAGCTTCCAACACTTTAAAGCTCATCAAAGCAATTACATAATAATAAAAACATCTTACCAGGGTATTGTTAAGTGCAGTGATTGCATTAATAACTAGCCTGGTCAATTAGCTAAAAAACTAAAATATGCCACTAGTTTTTCCACACCACCTGGAATACAACTAAACCAGATTTCCCACATACAGTACCTATTTTACTACATTACTACAGCTATTCTGAATATAATCGGATTAAAAGTTGTAGGAGATCCGTGACATTTAAATGGAATATTTTCACCTCAAAGCTTAGATAGCTTATCTGTTAGCTTTCTTATCCCAATTATTTTTAGGTAAAAGTGGATGAGTTTTAAATAATTTCATAGGTGCAACCCTTAAAAAGGAAACATTTCCCTGTTGAAAACAAACTACGATAACCTTTTGACGTGAATAATTTCCAGCTAAATTTATACAATAAGGATTAATCATTGCATGACACGTGGGCTCTAAAACTTTGATAATTTCTTATTTTTTTATGCTTTTATAATAATAATAATATCAAACTGCTCCTGTCACATAGTTATCAGACATTCTGTGGACAGAGTGTCAAAGGGGAAAAGGACGAAAAGAACGTTCGGTGGGAGGTTGTTTGCCTGCCTGACATTCCCCTGAAATCACTACCCGTAAGCTTCTAATCTGACAAGTTTGATGGATGACGCAGACGCTCTGCACATTCATGAACTTGCAGCACACACACAAGCTGTGCGTGGGCTCCTGAGCTACTTTACACCCAAATTTCTTGCTGAAATGAACACCAGTCATGTCCATCTTTCACTCTGAGATGTCTCCTTCTGTTTCCACTCTCTACAGAGGTCATAAGGTAGTCCGGATTGAAAGGACCTCAGCAGATCTTGGATAGGCGAGTCATTATTTGGACTGACGCTGTGCTGAAATTGGGGGCTATTTTAAGGCCCCAGCTGCAGTATCCCCCTGTTCTCCCTATATCTCTCTGTGGGAACTTAGCCATTGATCTATTACCAGGCAGCATCCACTGCTCCACCCTTCCTCAGCTGGAACCCTCAAAGCATCTCCACCCTGCAGATTTCACCTTTAGATGGCCTCGCGGCTGTATTGTGGCACAAAACAAATAACAGTGTGCAGGGAGATCAGTGGAAAAGGCTTTTAGTGATACTGCCAGCCTCGTACCGCAATTCCCCGACCTTCAGCAGAAGATTCTGCTTTGTGTTTAAGGCAGTGAATTGTTGTCTGTAAATTACAGGCTCAGGGAGCCTTGCCCTTTTGCAACATTTGGAAATGGAAAAGCATTCCTCAGGTATGTTGGCTGGAATAAAGAAGAAATGCAGCTTGTGTCTGCAACCAAGCATTAAATGGCTCGATGGAGGACTGTTGTTGATAATGATAAGCAATGAGCCCATTCACGCCCGTAGAGAGTACCCAGTTTTCTGCTTGTGTTTGTCTTTTTGGATCTCTTTTAATAAAATTACTTCTTTATGTGCATTACTTTGGAATAAATACAACTGCGGTTTGTTTCTATGGTAAATTAAAAGCAAAAGTAATTGATGTTAGATTTGGTACATCATCAGAGTAAACATAATCTCACTTCACATTGGAGTTATGTCCCAATAAGTCTTTACTGCATGTTTATTTTGCATTTATTTCATTGTGTGGCTGCTGTACAACCTTCAACTTTGTATAGGAAATAACAGGAGGAGATTTCCACAGGAAACTTGTGTCCAGTCGTATCTCACACTCGTCCTCCTCCCTGTCAGTCTGAGATAAGTCTCTCTCTGTTTTTCTCCCCACTTCCATCACGTCCTTATTTGCCATCACTGGCTAAATAATAACTGATATGTTAGCATTAGCATGTTGACCAGCACTAATGTTTTAACTTACATTTACAAACTTTACAATGCTAATATACCGATAATTGCAAGTTGTGTAAAAGTAACTGTATTTCTGATCTCGCCATGTATAAACTCACTTTGAAATGGTGAAATGCGGTCTTTGGATTAAAAAAATACATTAAATGCTAATTATTTAGATTTATGAAATCAAACTGCACAAGAAGAAATTAGAAACTAAATACCAAGCATCCCAGTGCTTTAAAAATCTTTCATCTCTTTCTTTAAAACCAATTTAGCACTAATCAGAAATGGGGGCTGAGGGCCCCATTGAAGCAATAAAGCAGCTATTGAGACATTTCGTCACTGTGACATGCGTTTCGGTTCACCAGCAGTCTGATTGTTCATTTGATTGTTCCCCCTGCGTCAATTCAATCAGCACTTTAGTTTACATAGTCTGCCCCTTCGTCTTAAGTTGCTGCAGCAGACACTCCTGCTATGTCATTGTTTATTTAGGTAATGGATTCCAAGTTGCTATTGTTGTTTATGTCACTTGGTGATTGATGGGAAAAACTCACCTTCTCTTACCCCACTGCCCCGTCCCTCCCAAAGCCATCTTTACACAGGCAGAGTCGAGAACAAGTCCCATCCTATTCTTCAGACAAAGTGACTCAGTGGCTTCCGGATGCTCGTTTTTTGGACCAGTGGACCGTGCCTTTAAATCAAGAGGAGCTTTCTGAAAACAAAGTTGAATCTGTGTGTCTATGACTCTAAAAGGGAGGTTGAGATTATATGCGTGGACAGTTTGGGGGTTCCTTCTATTCATTGGTCATGTCACCCCATGGGGAAGGACTAATTGGTGGCCCCAAACAGCCCCCTGTTTTGTCCCCGCTGCTCACAAAGGCATGGGGTGCGACTGCATGGAGGATAAGGGGTGCAGGGAAGTGGCTATGGGGATGAGCAGGTTTCCCATAGAATAGCTGGCTTGGACGAACTGGAGTTGGGTAGGTGGAGGAGTATGGGGCGGGGGGTTGCTCACCACTACGTTGCAAGGGAACATGACACACTCGTTCACTCATCCACTCTCTCATTCACACGCTCACATATACACACACTCAGTAGGGGATTCTGGTGCCAGTTGCCGGCCTCCTCCTCTTTAAATGATCCAAGGCTGACCCACATAGTCAGCCATGTGTGAGGCTTCCCTTTATCCGGCGGCCCCGCTGAAACATTGAGTTATGGGTGTTCTCTGGTGCTCCCCGGCCGGGACCGCTGTGGGGCCCCATGTGGGACAACATTGTTCACCCCGACCCGAGGACAATGAAGCTGTTGGCTGGGCTGAGATAGACAGAGGGAGAGGACACAGAAGAAGAAGAAGAAGAAGAAGAAGAAGAAGAAAAAAAACAGACAGAAAAAGATTGAGATTGACAAAGTGAATGATTGAGAGAGGAATGGAAAAGATGAGGAGAGCAGATAGAGAGGGAAAGTGTGTGGGGTAAAAGACAGAAGGATTACTTTGTTAGTAGACGGGTGAGAGATAAGATGCTGAGTTGAGGGGTGAAAGGAGCGGGAAAGATTGGCATGAGAGATAAAAACAGACAGTCAGTGAGAAGGACAGCAGGAAAAACACAGAGACTGCATGAAAAAGTATTGATTGCAGTGTGTACTGAGTGTCTTCAGCTGTCCCAGCTGCATCCAGAGTGAGGTCGTTAGTGTCTGCGAGGCATGGAGCCACAGACATTAGTGGCTCTTTAACAAACTGTATTGATTGGGACTTAGAGGAAGACTTACATGTATACCAAGGGGTACTGTCATGAACGCAATTAGCACCAGGGCTCTGATAGGGACATAAAGGGAGAAACTATCAGTCCTACTGGCGATGACACGTGTGTGTTTTTGCAGTAAGTAAAGGTTTCATTTGATCACTTCTCTCTTCCAGCAGCTTTTATGAGCCTTTTAGCCTTTTTGACCCAAACAATATTTAATCTAGTTTCAGGCATCTCAGGCGGCCAAAAACAGATGACGAGGCAGAAATTAATAGTTTTTTTTTTAATAGCTATGAAGAACATAAATTAGAGGATTGCAGCTACAAAGGTGTTTTGGATCATTTAATTTGTCACAGTTTTCCTTTAGCTGCCCCCCCACATTATTCCCCTCTCCTTCTGGCTATGATTAGTGGCTGGACTGGCTCTCAAAATGAGCAATTTAATTGAAAAATCACTTTGAAGTTAATCAAGTGATTGTGTTGATGATGGCTGTGTAAAAGCATTGCCTCGTGTGCAGCTCTGCAGATCAAGTACAGAAAATCAAAAATGCTTTCTTTTGTAACATAATTGACCACACAACTAAAAAAGTATTTTTTTGTAAAACTGTTTTCTGAATGATCAGGAGTTAGTAAAGCACATTGCCTTTCTTACATGATAGTTATTTGCAAATAAAATATCAAAAAGTGTGACACATTTGTATCAAACCCCTTTCAATCTGACACTCTTAAATAAACACAGCTGTTCAGTGAAAGTTTGTTGGGAAATATTGTGAGCAAACAGAATCATGAAACTCAGAAGACAAAATCAGGATAAAGTTATGGAGATGTTTACAAACCATCTGTATGTGACACAGCAAACGTGCAGAGGACGATACTCTGGTCAGCTCAGACCAAAATGTAACTTTTTGCATTGAGGAAAACTAATATGGCTCACCAAACTGAAGACACCAACCTCACAGTGAAACATGGTGGTAGCAGCATCATGATGCCGGAATATTTTTATTCAGCATGAATAGATAGATGGCACTATGTAGAGGACATACTTTGAAAACATCTGTTAGAAGCTGCCTATAACTGGGGTGGAGGCTCACCTTCCAAGACAACGACCCCAAACAAACCAGAGCTACAACAGAACTGTTTAGATGAGGCTCTTCAACTTCAGTCCTCAAGGTCTGGTGTCCTGCAACTCTTAAATGTGTATCTGGTGCAACACACCTGAATAAAATGGCTGAATTAACTCCTCGGTATCAATGGTGCCCCAGAAACATTTCATAGCAGTGGCCAGATCAGGCCAGTACAGATTTTAAGGTGGCATTACTAAAATAAAATACAGATTTTTATATATTTATATACTTAGTTTTGGTGTTTTACATTTATGTCTTAATTGAAGAAGATGACTGCATACCTCTGTATGGAGCTGATATGATTCTCTTTAGGAGGTTGGGGGACAGAAAGGGACCAGCATTTTTCCAAAGGTGTCATGGCCCCCCTAACCCATCTTTGGGGACGCCATTGTTCAGTATAGTTCTCTTGAGTCCAGCTAATGATCATTTCAGTCAGGTGTGTTGAAGCAGAGATGCATCTAAAAGATGCAGGACACCAGCCTATGAAACCCTTGGTTTAGATCAAAGTATAATCATGTGTAAGAATGGCCTAATCAAAGTCCGCAGATAAATTTGATACGTCAAGTGCGTGTGATTGTGAGAATGTGAGTTTACTTGAGCATTGTGTGGGTATTTATGTGTTTAAATGTCTTGATTATATTTTGGATTTACTTACAACTGGTATTTTTGTTGATTGTGTTTATGTTTTGTAAGGACACACTCCAAAATCAGATGTTGCATCTCAAGAGGTTATCCTTGAAATAAGTAAGATAATCTGTTGCAATATTTGACATTTGCTCTTCTCAAAGACTCTCCATTCAAATATGACTGAGCTTGAGCAATATTAAAAATAAATATAGGCAAAAACCTCTCATGACTGCAATGCAGGTATGATTTATTTTACATAAAATCACAATAAGATAATGGAAGTTGGTGGTTGAAACCTGAAAATAAGTGAAAATGTTCCAGGGGTAAAAATGCGCTATGTTAATGTTTGTTATTACATGAGACAGACAGATTTGTCGGTCTTCATGAAAGTACTCTATCTCATCTGTCTGTGTTGATATTTTGCAGTACAGGCATCTATAGCCACAGATGAGAGATATTGTTGATCCAATCATAAAAGCTGCCAGATCCAGTAGAGGTCCGACTGTCATATTTTTGGTACATTTGCAAAGCGTAAATACTTGTTAGAGGGGCTGTTAAGGGAGACTTCTGCATTCAACGCTGATGTGTTGCAGTGAATAGCTTGTAACACCACACAATGTGAAGCCAAGGATTGATTTATAGGCGCTTTTGTTGTGTTTTATGGGGATTTTCTATTTTATATCATTTAGTTTCTTGTACTTTCACAGAGATGCACCAATCAGAACTTTTTGCAAAGCTTTTATCTGCAATAATAATTTCCACAGATTCAAATTTTTCGTTAAGACCTACAACAAAGAAAAATGTAGAAAAAACCTTTTTGCACTCACAGATAGCACTGTGAGTGCAGCTAACGTTAGGAAACAGCAGTCTACTTTAAGTTTTCCAAATGCAGTTTGGGAACCTGAAATACTAAGGTACAATGCTACTTGACACACTATTGGCTGGTGTTTGAAAGACAACCAGTCCAAGAACTCCATTTATTTGTCTTGGTCCTGACTAACTGTACCCTTAAAGGTGGAAATTAAGAACGCAGTAGATATTAGCTGAGTTTCCAGTGTGCGTATTAAGGCATATGTGTTGTTTGAACTATAGGGGTTTCAAGTTTACACAGATTTTAGCAATTCAGAGATGACTGTGGTCCCTAATCGCCACTCTACTCCCTTCAGCCTTCATGTTACCTGTTGATAGTCTTGCTCTCTTTCCCTCTCTCACAACCTGAATTATCTGGGAACAGACTTTTGAACACCCCAGTGCTCCCGCTGTTCCCTGCAGGAGTAGCCTCACTCTGTTTCCAGTGCCACATGTTGATCATGAGCTGCCTTCTTGGTGCTTCTCTAAAACAAACAAAGTGGGGAGTTTTTTTGGTCCTCAGCGATTCTGCACCTTTAGCACAGATGCTCACATCCCAGCCAAACCAGCAGCGTTTCTTCAGAGGCTAAAGCTCCAGTGCTGTGTTCTCACTTCTGGAAATCATTTTGGAGTGGTGGCAAAACCCACATGAAAAGTGGACTTTTCACCATATTTTTTTTAATCACTGACTTTTCCCCTTAGCTTCTGTTAGAAGATTAGACAACTTTACTGGATTTTATAATCAAAGATGTGAACCATGCATCTAAAAGAAAAGTAAAGGAAAAAAAGCCCACAATTTTGATCGTTTTCCAAAAACGAGACATATGCAGGTCATTATGCTTTTCCCCTCAAAGACATCCGTTGCCTCTGGATTTCAGGACTCCTTGAAAGTCTTTCACATAAATGGAAGGTAATTACCATATCAGAGATCAAGACTCTGGGCTCTGACACCACTTTTTCAATTACGTGGAAAAGGTTGTTAAGATGCAAATTCAACAAAATGGCTAAAACCTCCAGAGAGGGATATGGTTTCACTCTCAAAGCTGCTTCTTAAGTTTCTTTGCTCATCACATTTTGACAGACAAAAAGAGAAAAGGAGACAGACGTGGAGAAGAAGGGCAGGGGATTCAAGAGATCTATAATTCATTTAGCAAGGCATCTCTACATCCATTTTGGGACAACTCTTTGGAACCATCGGGTATCCTTTCCTGCAAGTTTTCATTTATTATCGAGGAAGGTTACCCCACTAATCTGTGAGTCAGGTGTCCATTCTGCTCTGAGTTTGACATTTTACATTATGACGAACGTCCTCACAGAAAGGAAATAACTGCTTCATCAGATGTGCTAAACAAAGATCAGTGTTCTTCCAGTGTCTAAGCTTTCCTTCTTGCTGCGTACAAGATAAGCTCATTCAAATTTAACATATACTTTGTTTTCAGGGATCTAATATTTGCATTGCTGGGATATAATCCTGTAATGCAGATAAATTATGCAGCAGCCATGAACAGAACTGTACAATACATCTCTTGCCATGAATCATGCAAATTTCAGATTCTGCCTTTAGCGAAGGCTCAAAGGAAATGATTCATTGTATATTTAAGGCAATTTTTGGAGGAGAGATGATGCATAAGATGCACATATACATGACAACCTGAGCACAGATGAAAGAAAATTATTTTTATTGGATCAGAAGCCATTTGTCAAGGTATTTGGGATTTTGTGAGGTTTGACGTTGCATTGTTGCATAGTTGCATATTTTATGATTTTCTAAATTTGTTGGGATTTAATGAACTTAATGATTTTTTTCGTTTCAAATTCTGTATCCTTGTTGTATGTCTTGGTCTGTTTAATCCGTCAATCCATGCATTCGTCCATCCATCCATTGTGTCAATCCGTCTGTCTATTTATCTATGCCTGGAATTCTTAGCCTGGAAAACTATAGTTCACTCAAAAAATGCCTTGATTAGTTTTCCAGGCTGAAATTTACTCCTTCGTGCAAAAGAGGATTAGGGTCACTGAAAAAAGAAAGAAAAATATTCTGACATTTTCTTCAGAATTTTGTCTTTTAATCTCAGAATCTTTTTTCCCAGAATCATGAATTCCAAAAAGTCTCTGAGATTAAAATCAGAATTCAGAGAAATTTTTTTTTTTTTCTAAAGTGGTCCTAATCCTCTTTCCGAACTCCTTTGTTAGGAAATTAGCAAACTTGAAAACTTTTTAATCTTTGCAGAATAACGATTGTGATTTGGGCTGACAAGATACGACTGACCTGAACCAGGTCAGTTTCACAGATTAGTATTCATGATATGAGTAAAAAAAAGAAAGTCTTGTGGAAAAAAACCTGGATGAAAGAAAGCAGCGAGAGATACGGGAAGAGACTGGCTGTTGGGAGAAAGTTTCCCAACAGCCAAAAGATGTGGAGGAGCCGTTCAGTTTAACTGGTGCTGCCAGGAACACTGGGAGCAGGAACGTTGTGTATGTGTGTCAGGAGGAGAGAAGTCTCTGGCTGAGGTCATACCATACAGGCATCTCCTTTGGGCCCCACACACACACACACACACACACACCCCAACACACTGGGGCCGGTGCCAGATTGAGGGCTGAGGAGACTCTATGGCTCTGCGCTGTGAATGGCCGTCTCTTACCTCTGTATGTCCTTCATCGTGACGGCCTCATTATGACGGGCCTGAATTGTGCCGCTCTGGTTGTGTGTGTTTGAATAACTGGGAAAGGAAAGAGAGAAAGAGATAGAGGGAGAGTGACAGGCAGAACCACAAAAAACGCCGTCATGTGCGTTCAAGTGTGGCGTGCTCATTCAGTGTGTGTCTTTGTGTGTGCGGTCATGCTCCTTTTTATCGGATTGCTGTGCACATCAACAGGATGTTTCCCTCTCTGCTTAGAGGTTACATTGTGAAGGAGCCCAGCTCAGTCTCGAGGAAAGCACCGATGGGCTTATGTAATAATTCATTAAAACTTCAAGTTCTACACGTATGCATGGAGTTTGCTTGCTTGGTTGCCGCCTAACCTCGTTTCCCCCCCAGACAGTCTATACAGAGATTTCATGCATTATGCAGATCACACAAGAGGACTGGTTTACCGTGTGACTGGAGAGAGGGAAGTATAACTGCATAGAGAATTATTATATCACACACACAGCTTATTCTTGAACATTCAGAAAGAAACAGGGAGGGAGAATCAAATGGTGGTGGTTTGCATGTTTATTCTGCTTTTTGTTTTACTTCTCCCCTGATTCTCTCCATCCCTGATGCTGTTTCTGACGTTTAATAGAACATGTTGGTATCAGGGGGAAATTTATTTGCATTCCTTTGAATGCCTATCTTGCGCTGAATTTTCTTTGCCTTTAAGTAAACATATAAGAGAATCCACCGAATTACAGTACACATTTCCACATGCGTGCTTTGAAAAACCCCTATTCCTATTTTTATCTTGCTATTTATCAAAGCTTGCCTATTTAAATGAATCAAAGCCAAATACTGACATTTTCCTTAATCAGGATGATTTTTGATCAGTTGGCCTGAGAACTGAACAGGGCAATTATTATTCCTTAATCAGCTCTGATTTTTTGGTTGCACACAATTCACTGGAACTGCACTGAAATATCATTATGTTTTTTTGACCCAGATAACATCGTATTGGAGCAGCATGTCATAGATGTTGTGTAGAAACTCTAGTTGAGCCGAAATATCTGTTGTTGTCTAACGAACATTGTGTTTTATTTTACTACACTTCATATTTTTTAGGTTGATTATAATACCTTTAATGCTGTATCGGAGTAGGTCCTTTGTGTCAATAAGCTCCTCCCCTTAAATGAGTCAGATCAACATCATGGACAGATAATCCTGATCAGGAAACCCCTAAATGCACTTATTTGGAAAAGAGTAAAAATTATACTCTATACATTCAGAGAAATAAAATATCAACATTTGTTTTGATTTTCCGCAGCATCACATTACTTGAAAATGATCTGGAAGACGGGTTTGTGTGCGTTATTGTGTCTCAAAGTGGTTTTTCAATTACTTTTAAAGACCATTCCTCTGAAAAGCTCATTGTATGCCCAAATTAAGCCAGCAAATTAAATCAATAAGGTCCAGCCAAAAAGTGAGAATGAAAAGAAAAAAATCAATAGCCTCACACATTACTAGAGCTGCTCTTTCTGAGGATAAGAGGGAAAAACTTCACACTGAAGATGGCTATACAGATGGTAAACTCAGGAGTTATTCCCTGCACTTTACTTGTTTGCTTGTTTATGAGGCAGAAGTTTGTGAATTTTATCGGAGCACTCGTTGCATAACGCTGTAATTATAAGTAGCTGTAGTCTCTAGAAATGTAACACTGCAGCAGCGCTATGTTCTGGTAATGGGTTTCTGCCGTTTTTGTTGTTCTCTTGCACTCGTCCTCATCCTACACGCTTTGAAGAACCTTGATATTTACATCCAACTCTGCTGTGCCCTACTTTTTCTCAAACAGAATAATCCTCAGTATCCCCCCACATATGTTTACACTGCTCCCTGTGGACTGAGCCACCGCCCCCCCTAAGGCCCTACATCACCCAATCCCTCATGGGTCCCATTGCTGCAGCACCATAATAATAATAATAACAACTGGCAGTTCTCCCAGTACGTCCAGTGTTTTCATTATGGCAACCGGCACTTCTGGTTGTTTCTGAAGCAGCTGGGAGTGTGAGTTCATGCTAGACTCCTTTTTGATCAAATAGGTGAGAAGAATGGAGACAGAAGCTGAGAAAAATCTATATTTGCTCCCTAGAGATGAAACAGATGAGAAATAAAAATAAAACTTTTAGATTGAAGAATGATATCTCACGCAGAGTTTGAGAACACTGGCCAGCAATCACAGCGAGCAAGCAACATACGTCACCTCTGCTTTTAAAATAGTTAATCTGCTCCTAGAGGGACAATGGCTGCTTCAAGTTGCTCTCTCTGCATGCCCCCCCACTCACTCCTACTCGCTCTTCTAAGTCCCTCCCCTGGAGATAAACCCAACCGAGGCACATTGCTCGGATTAGCTTATGTTGTTATTGCATCTCTGCCGCTGCATAGCATCAAATGGAGATGCAAATGCAGCACTCATTCTGCATAAGGTAAGGTGCTTATCTGTGGATGAAATAAGGGTTAAAATGTTGTAATCTGATGGTGGATAACGTGGTCAAACTCAGTATACAAAGGAGTTACTTCCAAAACATGACGTATTGCAAAGAGTGTTCAGAACATTTTTACATTTTATCACAACCAGAAGATTCAATGTGTCTTACTGGAATTTTAAATGGTAGAGCAACGGAAAACAGCCCAAAATGGTCAAATCATTTCTATTTTTAAAATTTGTTTTGCATAAAAATGCATTTTTATTCATATATCTGTAGGCTAATTTTTATTTAACCTCTTCTTTACTCTGCCAGTAGATAAAAGCCACTTCAGAAAACTTCTGTTAGAAAAATAATCCAATAACCTCTTACAAGTACCACAAGTATTCATGCACTCCACAAATCTGACCTATGTGGAAGAAATGTGTTGCTGAAAGAAATCCTCTCTGCATTTTGCAAAAAGTCATGTGGGGTATGCAGTGTGAAAGAAGGTGGTCCGGTGAGATTGGACTATAACTTAATATTTTGGTGTTTATGCAGAAGGCTGTGTGTGGGAGGAAACTAAACACACAGCCATGGTGAAAAATGGGGGTGACCTCATGCTGTGGGAATTATTTTCTTCAGCAGGGACAGGGGACAATAGCCAGAGTTGATCGGAGAGGTGGGTTCAGCTTAAATCCCCCCCCGCCCCCAAGAACCAGGACAATCCAGAAAGAAAATCTGTTTGAGGATCCAAAAGTGCTCATTACCTAAACAGGGAAACATTGTGCATCCTTTTCTTTCAATTCATAATTTTGTGACATTTTGTGTTGGTTTTTAAAACTGTCACTTCAAAATGCTCACATATCAGACCTTGGTTCCATGAAGACAATCAGAGGTTAAAATATATAGTTTGTGGTTGTAATATCACAAAATGTCTAAAAATTTTAGGGGTGTGTATATTGTGGAAATTTTCAAATAATTCCCTCTGAATAAATTCAGATAATTCAAAGTTGGCGAAATTATGATTGGGCCATACTACCACACTCTAATGCACTTAGTCGCCATCAGAGAGACTCTAATATTACTCAGGATAATAAAATGATTGGTACCAACATATCCGGAGACTTTATCTGCTTTGACCTCCAGGACTATCGCTTTCGCTTGAATTAATTTGATGCATTTTGTGCATTTTAATATAATTATTTGTCTGCAGGGCTGCATGTGGATATCCTGCAATGGGTCCTGTCCTCAGCTGGCCTTCATGCAACACAAACACTAACAAATTGTATTTGTTAGCTGCTAATTTTCCAAGAACTCTTAGTCATGAACAGTGAGTTGCTGAATGGATTAGGCTTCCCAGGAAGCATTATCTGTCTGCAACAGTACACAAGTCAGAAGAGGTCATCACGTTTACTTTCTGCAGCCGTTTTTATTGCTTCAGATGCAGAGGGTTTGCTTCTGCTTTGCGGCAAATGAGTTTGCTCCATGCAAACGTCTAATCAACCTTCACCTGGAGAAAGTTGAGGCCAAAGTAGTAAGCTTTGTCCTCATCCGGCCATCCTGCAGAAAATCTGCTGTTCAAGGTGCTCTGATGCTGCGGCACGAGGGGGATTAGTTGTTGCTGTCTGCTGCTGTTGTTTTGTCCACCTCCAAACACTCACCTCAACCAGCAAACAGACACAGAGGACGCCACTGTGCACTCGTTATAGAGCAATCCAGAAGGGGCCCCTTTGCTTCACAGCAGCAGCTCTGACAGCACTATGGTTGTCAGCCGCAGTCTTTTGACAGATGTAGAGAAGGAGTCAAAGGGCAAAGCGGATGACTGAGTGTTTCTGGAAACATGTCAGATGCCGGCATACCTTCGTGGCCCTGATGGATTCAGCAGAAATGACTCAGATTCAACATGAAACTGTCCTTCTACATGACTGCTGTTCACAAAGCCAGTTGAAGGCTGAGTCACACAGCAATCCCCAGACTGCAGATAAATTAGAGATCCTATGTGGATCCACAATTTCAAATAATAAGCCTCAAAAAGATCTTTTTACATGAATAAATAGGAATATCAACCTCCCTGATCATTTTCCACCTAAATACTATCTCAATTCCCTCCTAACCTGTCAGTGAGCGATTTTAATCACTTTAATATGCCACAGGTGTTTGATTCCCTACTGTATCATTTCACAGATGGCTTATCTTTGCAGTGAAAAAATGAAAAACATGAAATCTTCTAGGTTGCGCACTAAAGTGATTAACTTACAAACTCCTGGATTCAAGAGACTGCCAGTAGACAACCTGAGCTGAGAAAGAAACAAATACAATGTTTTATTTAACACACGACACATAAATGTGATTTACAATCTCTAATTCACTCTGGGTATTTCAGCTGAAGCTTTTATTGCTTGTGAAACAGAACCAGAGTGAAATTATATTAGCAGCTGACCTGAAACTTAGGCTCAGTACCAAAATAATTCACAAGTAGTATTCTGCAGTTCGCTCAACCAAATTAAACTGGATTTATTTAATAATCGTTGTAAACTAGTTGTTGTTTGTCTTGTTCCTTTTATAAAGTCAGATTTTCTACAATAAGTTTTGACAATAAGGATTATTTTATCTCCTCAAATATTGTATTTCAATTAAACTTTTCTGCCATTGTTGCAAAAGGAAAAAAGAGTTGAATATTTAAGAATATGTTCTGATTATTTTTAAGACTCTGCAAAGTTGAGGCTCATATTTAGACTCATTAAAAAAAATCTGAATTTTAATGAGTCCCTAAGTCCAAATTCTTACAGTAAAAATACAACTATAATAGCAACATTTTGAAATAGAAAAAAGACTAAATTTGTGTAACGGCTTGACTACGGATGCAGCAGAAAACTAAGGAACAATATTGGCAACCATTTCTGTTCTAAAAGAGGTAAATCTTATGCCAAATGTCTTTCAGATTGTAGCCTTCGATACATGACTTGTAAATAAATAACTTTTAGGTCGCTATGGCCTGTACGCATCTAAAGGAACAGCGACGTTAAGATCTTAGAACGTGGTACTTTTCTGTAACAGTTTTCATGTAAACTTTCTTAATGTGCAGAATACGGTCTCCTTTTACTGTGCAACTTTTTAAAAATAGTTTCTCTTCTTATCCTGTTAAAAAGTTGGGCTAACTGTTCGTGTTAGCAGCTTGCAATATTAGGCTGAAGAACTACAGATTTGATACAGTGTTACTTTATTAAAAGTGAGGTGGTACTTTTTTCTTTAATTATTTAACTTTTTTTTAGCCAGCATGTCCCTTGAGATAAATAATCTTTTTTGAGAGAGACCTGACAAAGAGGCACACCATTGTACAAATCAATAATTAAAAAATAAAAACAATTAAAAATAGAGTAGAAAATTAAAATTCTATAAAATAAATTTGAAATGTTTTGAGAATGACGTATGCATTTTCAGTTTAAAATTTCTTCAAGGGAATAAATTGTAGGAGTTTTAATGACTTTTGTAAATTATTCCGGGACCATAAGCATAAGAGAAAGCTTTTGTTTATTTATTATTATTATTATTATTATTATTATATATTTTTTTTTTTACTTCTGAGCAGATTTCGGACACACTGAAGAGAAGCGAATATGGGGGTTGCTTGTTCAAGGCAGGCTTGTAACTGAATACAACTCAGTGTTGTTGCCTCATTTGTTTTAGTGAAGGCCAACAGAGCATGGCGTACAGTTTATTTATTTTTTTTTACTTTCCATGCTGTGACTGGTTTTGCAGCGTTGTTTTAACCAGTCAGTTTAAAACTGATTAGTTGCCGTGTGCAGCAACTGGTTGGAAAAGGGTCACGGCTCTATACAAATAAAGAAATACCTCGTCACTCAGTCAGGTTCTCTACAGTTTCATTAAAATGACTTTATACTAGGAGTTCAGGATATAATGCTTGTGGTTCTGACCTATATCTACCAATAACCAACCTAACTCGATTATTATAACTAAATCTCCCAAAAAGCATCCTGCAGGCATTCTGTTGAGTCAAGAGATTATAGCTTTTTTTTGTTATGCTCTTCAAATTTTTAACGTTTTTGTTCAACATATTGTCTTGTATTGTCCTGATTGATCCATGGTAACAGGTAGAGCAGTGCGCACATGTCACAGGGTAATTTAAAAGAAAGAGTCAAAAGAATGTAAACACCAGACAAAGTATTGAGGCTTCCTGGCAGAATATTGCATTCCACGTCATGATTGATGTTATTTATTAGAGGGATTGTATTGATGTGGCTGATGAGTTTGCTTGTGCACAGAAACAAAAGGAGTGATTTGGGTATTGGATTGCACTTTTGGGTAAGGCAGATAAAAACCTATTAACAAAATTGGAGCTATCCCCTTGATGTATTGTCCTTCCTCTCCACTGAGTTTTAAGGTAACAGCAGTAATCCTCCTCTATATACACAACCAAACTTTTCCTTTTCAGTCAATTTCTGATATAAAACACACAAATTCAAAATTTGCTGTGAGATCAATGAAATAAAATGAAATCAGCGTCTGAAATTAGACTCTAGAAGTCCTCTGACATTCAGCCCTGGTATCTCCTTTAGCCCAGCTTGGTTGAGTACTTTAGCCTCAACATACTTTGCATAGATTTCCCTTTAAAAATTCAATGTCAATTGGAATTAAATGTACAAACAGCTAAATGGTTTAAGTTGCTGGAGGAGCAACTCGATCCGCTTATGTGTTTAGGGGTCCTAACTCTGTCAGTGCAGCGCTGATTTCATTGTTGTGGCCAGCAGACTGTCTTCCTGCCTTGTAGGCTGTCTGTGTAATTGCGTGCATGTGAAGGGGAAGGTGCATGCACGTGCTTGTTGTGCGACTTTATGGGCCTCGTCCTTGGATTAGAGACGGTAGTGCCGCTGGTGGTAATGGTTTGGATGGGATCATATCTGGGTGGATGAAAGGAGGATTTGATGAAGGGGAAGAAGGAAAGGAGGGGCAGGGTACTTCAGGGATTCATCAAAGGGAGACAGAATGAGGGAAACATGAAAAAAGACAAAAGGACATTGACTATCATCCCTTTTCTCTCTAAGTCTTGTGTGACAGAAGCTGAGGTCTGCTTACTGTTGTTGCCTTTAGCTGAGTGAGTATTTGACCCTTCAGCAACCCCTGACTTGCTCCTCATTTATCTCCTTTGCACTCCTGCCCCTTCCTTGGTTCATATTGTACTTTCTCCAATTCCATTATATTCAAACAAACCTATTAATTTCATTTTCCCTGGGTTTAGTCTACTCTTCAGTCTGAATCCAGAAAAACAATAATTGTTCTCACATTTTGTAAAGCTCTATCTTTTTTATTATTATAGCTGATTTTGCAGATACTCTTTTTCTACCTTCTTCTATAATTTCTAATGTAACTGGCTTAATATTAAAACGTCACAGTGAAATAGTACAAGGAGTTTCCTAAACACAGATATATTTACAAATCTGTCTCTCCAAAGAATGCCAAAGAATGGAAGAGAGGTGTAACATTCAAAAATGAAAAGAAACTAAACATTTTACAACATATATCATCATCTTCTAAAAGTTTTTGTCTTTCTACCTTCACAATTCATCATTTTTTCATGTGTTCAAAATAACGAACAACTGTGTCCAATTAGAGAAAAAAGGCCTGATTAACTATTATTTCAAAGAATATGAATCATTTCTTCACTTATTGCAACTGCATGAGAGCTTTAAGCAGCTTTTTGGTAATCAAACATTAATAATTTATATTAAAACGGGAGGTAACGTCACACTGTGTGAGTGAGACAACAGTTCTAAAGTTCTATTATTTATTATTGGCTATTATTTCAAAGTAGCCAAAAATAAGTTCAGAGGTCAGATTTTAAACTGTCTTTTGTATTTTTTGCAGACTAGCACCAGTATAGCAGTTAGTCCTTCTAACTGTGGACATTAGATGTGTTTGTTGTAGAATAAGTACATTAACAGAAGCTTCCAAATGATTAACATAACAAATATAAACTGAGTATTTAAAAAGATAAAACAATTCAACTTTGGTGTAAAATGCTCAGTTTTCAGTTATCTGCTAACATTTCTATGCTTGTTCGCAACCTAAAGAAACGCTTTCTGGTAACTTCTTACACCCTTATGTCTCCAACAATCCAAGATTACACTAATGCTGAAAACAGTTAACTTTCTTTCCCCTGTCTTCAGATCTGTGCATCTTTCAAAAACATGAATAATTTAATTAAGAAAAAGTAAAACAGGATTAAAGTCACCTACACTAAAAAATCCAAACCACTGCAGTTAGCTGTGACTCCACTGCTCCTTGTGGAAATATCCTCTAAATGAAAAGATCCAGACTCATGGTTTATCACAAAACCCAGACAGGCATTAGCGAGAAACACCAACAGAGGAAGCAAGAAGCAAAGGGAAGCAGCACAATCTGGAAAATTGGGCATAGAGAGAGAAAGCATAAATGGACAGAGGGAGATGTGGTGTCAGGGGAAGGCTCCAGTCACAGTCTTTTAGCTGATGATGATGAATTACTTTGACAGAGACAATCAGTATGAAATGTTAATGCGAGTGTGCCAGCGGATGCCGTCGCAGCCTGACCGAGTCCTCCTATGGGGAAACGAAATGGTTAGTTAGACTGCACAAACACTCAGACACACTCAGATGCACGCGTGTTTGCTAGGATGTACAGCCGCGCAACAAATCCCGGAGGAAGTGGAAGAACTCCAAGTTCGTGTGTGCTCTATAATGTTGCTCTGAGGAATGAAATGTAACAAATAGATGCTCTCTCTCCCGGCATTTATGTACATGCAGGTGTGAATGTTTGTGAAAGGATGTTTGATGGTTATGGGATTCATTTATATGGTGAACCAGCATCTCCTCAGTTCAGCTTTTAAATGTCAGGTTGCGCTGTCATAAACAATTAAAAAGTTTTAGATGCTAACTTTGTGCAAACTCTGTTCTTTCATTCTGTTTCTCTAATGGTGCTAGATGTGCAGAAACTGTGCCTACTTAGCAGTGATGCATCTTCTGACTAATGCTGAAATGTCACACTGGTATTTGTTCGGTGATGCACGACGCGGTGCGATGATCGTTCATTCTAATCTGTCATAGAAATGATTTCCATTAACGGTTCATCTTGTTTTACTTTTTTATTTCACTATTAGTTTTAGTGATGATGCATTAGGACTGACGTGCCCAACTCCAATCCTTTGGAGGTACCATCCTGTAACTTTTATATGCCCCTTTTCTCTAAAACACTTGAATCAAATCAATAGCTCGTTACCAGGCCTCTGCAGAGCTGAATGACATGCTGATGAGAGAATTTATCTTTCTGATTCAGGTAAAGGTATGCATCTAAAAGCTGCAAGATAGTAGCTCTTGAGGACAAGACATCTGCATTAGGGCAATTAAATGTGTACTTTTTGCTGCAAATATGACAAAACCCCATTTTCTTTTGACAGATTAAGCCTGAAACTTTTGAAAATGTTGGTATTTTGAGCAATTTGTCTTCTCCTTACTGCATTTTGATCTCTATTTCCTCTTACAATTTAATGGTAATGTTGGTGAAATTAATCGCACTTGTGGTTTGCAGAGGCGACCAGTGTCCATCTGGGCGTAGAACCAGGGCTACTTTAACTTTTCATTTATTGTTGCTGTGGACAATCATTAGCCTAAAGAGACATCCACACTAATGCTGAAGCATATATGTCCAAGAAATCAGTTTGAATTCATCTTTATTCTACAGATCTCCTTAAGTCATCCCAATTAAAGTTTTAGAACCTGCCCTGGAATCCCAACATGAGCGTGGGGAACCATTGCTGCTTGTTTCATTGAACACTGTTGTCTTTAAAATGTATGGCACAATTAAGGTGCACAAATGTACTGCTGAAGGCTTCAATCAATGTCTTCTATCTCAGTCATTCAGTCTTGATAGAGTATTGTTATTCTTTTCTTTCTTTCAAACTCAGGAGTGCTTCAGACAAAACGCAGACCTTGCTCCACTTGATTGATTAAACTTCCCTGAAAGGTGCAATGACTTGATAAGTCGTCATTGATTGCTTAATCAGCCGTGACAGATGTGACTGCTTTCAACTCTACACCTTCTTAAAACACTTTGGGAGAAATCCTCAGAGTCCTGCTGAAACTTTCCACATTTGTCATGGTGCATGATTAAGAGAGGCTGCTTGATGCATGTCTTGTTTTCTTACAGACAGTAAGACAGGGCAGACAAAGAAAAGGCAGTTTTTTTTTTCCGGGATTTGATTGAAAGGAGGCTGTAATCCTGGAATTAGCTTAAAATCGCAGTGAGTGGTCTCGACCGGCTCAGGTTTCCTACTTTGTTTCCCGAGTGGAAAGCCTTGGGAGCTGCAGGTAGAAGCACGCCCACTGTCCGACTGACTGTAATACAACACCTGCACGAGCAAGCACAAACACAGAGAGGAGACTCTCACAACAGCCTATTCTCCTTCGCTTCACACCCCATCTTTCATTATCACTCAGGTGGAGAACAGTAGTTCAAGGCCGAAGCTATCGCCACTTTCAGGTCTGCCTCATCTCACTGTTATTTCCCACTCTCCTCCGCACTTACACTACCAAGAAGTTGTAAATGCATGTCTTTAGATGTGGCCGGCTTGGGCCAGTGGGATAGGTTAGAAGGTCAGAGATGAAAGGAGGAGAAACTGTTTGAGGTTTTTGACCTCAAATGTGTGTTGTGTTTCATATAAACCCCTTGCCTTATGGCATGTGGCAAGAATAAAAAGAAGTTGGTGTTCTAAAGCAAAGACAGTGTGAAACAGCTACAGTTTTCAACACTAGCGAGGAACAACACTTGGTGAGTTATGGTGTGAAAGCAAGAAAATAGTGTAGGAATAAAGAGTAATTGTGTCCTCAAACTTTTAAGTTAGATTCACTACGTGTTGATCCATCTGTTTTCTATGAAGATGCAAGAATCAGTTTTGTGGACAGTTTCAGATCTCTGATTTTTGTAAAGCTTTTACCTGCCCATAAAACTTTATTTAATTCTAAATTCTTTAGAAAACAATGTATAAAAATACAACTTTGCAACACTTTTAGTAGCGTTCCTGCTACTAAAAGTGTAGAAATTTATTTTAGACCAGAAATGCTGAATATGTTTATGCAAAGACAAAACAAGTGTCAATTTTCCCCCAAATATATCATAGTAAGATGATAAGAAGGTAAAAATTTAGAAGTTTCTACAATATTTTGCAACATATCTTCATGTACAGTCCAAAAAGAAAAAAAAAAACATGTAAACCAGTTCTTGCAGTCAGTTCTCGACCTCATCACCACCACTCACAAGCAAATATCTACAGCAGCATGATGTATGGCCCCAGCCACCAAATTAATGCAACATTTCCATTAGAAAATTGCTTGACACAGTCGATATAAGAAGTTAGTGATCACAAAGACCCTGTAACACACCATGAAAAATTGCTTATCGGAGAACCGTCATCCGCTCTTTGTTGAAATTTGTGACGGAGAACAGAGACAGAGGCTGTGACAAGCTTTCTCTATGTTCCTCTGGAAAAGGCCGACATGCCAGCGATGGTCTGCCGTTTTCCTTCTGAAATAAATTTCAAGGCAAAAGTCAACTGAAAGGCGGTGATTTGGATGTAATTTCATACAGTTTTCCACCGGTTAGGACATGATTTTTAAGTCTGTAAAGATATACCAGTGTTCATTGTAACCGTACACTGTAATTACAGCGTGATTACAGTGCATATGAGCAACAACGAGGGGAGTCTCAATTCAAACAGCTGTAGAACAAACAGGGTTTGAATTTATTGTTGTTTTTTTACCATCCTTTTAAGTATTTCTTATCTCTGAATGTTTTGCCTCATTTAAATCTTCTTTCTCTGTCAAGTGTTGTGGGTAAAAGATGACTGAGCTGTGCGTATTCATGTATTTTAAGCGAGGCTCCAGCTGTCTTTACAAAAGCATTGCAGTTACATAAAGCACAAAACAAAAGAAATGTATGCATTATGTTATATTTTCCTCTGCACATCTCATTGGATCATTATTACATGCAAAGATTTCTTTTAAATCCAGCTTTCTATGGATTTTGCTGGTTTTAGCGCAACGGAATAAAACTCCTCTTTTTGCAGCAGCAGGACTAATGCAGTCCATTATATTATGCCAGGATTTGTTGATAAATAAAGTGACTTCAGTTCATGTCCTTCAAATCCTCCAGAATTTAAAGCTAGTCCTTTATCCAAATTATTTTTGTCGTAGTATTTCTTATCAGACCTCAAAAAATGCTGCAACACAACAGCCAAAAGCACATCCTAAGCTAACTGAGGATAACCAATAATCCACTTGTATGTTTCTCTACAAACCTAAATGGATTCTGTTAGCAGGCTCACTGCTGATTATGTGGATAACAAGCCTTAGCTGTGTTTATTATTAATAGATTTGCTGTTTCATAATAAATGAAGCTGGTTTTTGACTGTTGCATTATATTTTTGCTGTTTGTTTTATTTTAAAGACTGCTAAGATAAAATACTACTATTAGTATTTCTTAATGGATGCTCGGGAGGCCTGCTTTGAGCTACATTTGTGTTGTTGTCATGAAGCGCATCTTACAGGCAGCATGTCTGAACGTACGTGGCACTGCGAGAGTAGTGACACACTAATTGAGCTGATCAGCTTCCCTCTAATAAGATTTAGCAACAGAGACGCTGGTTTCCCCAAGGCGTACATCCCCTTTATCAATCTGCCTGTGTGTCTCTAAAAGGTAAAATTGGAAAAATGTCATATATTTTTCTTATTTTCCTTTTCTCAGCTTTGTTATTTCTTTTCCTGGGAATAAGGCCTGGCACAGCAACAAGGCACACAAAGGTTTTAAAACTTCTCAGGTTCAAAACCGCTCCTCACCCACTTGTTGCTGTGAACTGCTGGTCAGTCGACTCTAAGACGGATACTACACTTTTCCTTTTGTTAAGAGAAAAAAAATTCAAGTGTTAGTTATTAATATTAATTTGTTATTATCACTACTACAAATATCAATCTTGTGTATTACACATAGAAAACAATATTTCTTTTCTACTTGAAAACCAGAAATGAGATGATTTCCTGGGTTTTGTATGTACTTAAATCTTTGAGCACCCTACTATTTCTATTCAAGGTTAATATCAAGTCATGTCTAGTCAGACTGAATGAACCCAGACAAAAAAAAGAAGAAATAGCCTTCAAAAGTTTCTCGTATTTCAGCACAAATCACTGCACTTACTGTATTGTGTTACCTCATCATCTGACATAATAACATAACGACAGTGAGTACGCCGCTGACAGCATGTAATTTGCAACCTGTTGCCTTGCATTGTGTACAGTTTCGCTCTGCATACTGATTGGACGCCTCTACTGCTTCAGCACCTCATTCATTCGCTTAGAGCAGGCAGCATCATTCCTACAATATGGCCTCTGGAGATAACCACATTCATTCTGTACAATAGCAGTACAGCTCCCACTCTGTGACACAATGCACTGTCAGTAAGTGACTTGGCTTCGTGCAGCAGCAAGATTGAATGTCCTTTTTTTATCCTTACACTCTTGGATGCGATGTACTAACAGAGAACAAGATACTCTGTTATCGGCAATGTAGTATCGCAGGCTGACACTGGCTGTAATTGTGTTGAGTTTGTTCCATTCTCAGTAATAAATACATGCTTCCTGTCATGGATGAAAATGGACAGAAGCAGGGTCTGTATAAGTCTTTATTTGGTTTTGAGGATTTATTTGGTACTTAGATGCAGCAAGGGGAGTGAAGCTGAGCCAGAGAAGGTAAATTGTTATCCAAAGGCACTGGAAATGTCTGAAAGTAAATCAGAGACATAGAGGAAGACTGAAATTGTATTTGTGTGCATGAGTGACTCTTTCTCTCCCAATCCTGGGCCACCTAAACAGAGATTAGCATCATGCTAAGTCAGATCTGATGGGCCTGCTGCCCAGGAACAGAAGGCCAGTTAGCCAGTTATCAGCGTGGATGCAGGCTCAGTCACTTAGCATAATGGAACCTTCCTCAAATGAGCCGGGAGCGCAACAAGAAAGATGACATTAACAGGGCTATAGAAATGATTTTCTGTGGCGGTAAAGCAGTAAATTAAATCATGCTACATTTGCAGGCTCGTTGATTGAAATAAATACACCTGATGTGATATCCAGCAGCATTATTTACTACTAAATGTTAATTTTGATTTTGTTGAACAGAACTGAATGTGTTTTGTCTGTTTTCAGGGTTTCATGTAAGAACAAATAGATAAACAGTAGCTTAGCATTGTTGCATTCATTAATAAAAGGTTTAGGATTAAAAAGTCTCTAACCTGCTGATGATCGGGGCATTTGGTGCTCAATGAGGAACAGGCAGACTGCATCACACCTTGAATGACTCTGAGGCACACCTATTATGTGGAAGCGAGAGGCTGCAAGATGTGAAAACTGCACCAGATGGATTCAACAACACAAAACCATCACACCTCTTATTCAGTCCCTGCAGGCCACCTGTTTATTTCCTGCGTCTGCTTTTCCAGTTAAGGTTCTCGGAGACAAAAAGAACTCCAGAAAAACAGCTGCAAGTCAGAGTTGAAATGTTAAAAATACAAATCCACAATAAGTGTGAAGCGGTTCACATTTTGCCACGTCTAAACCTACAAAATTCAGGGGTTTTAGGTGACAGACTAACACAAAATACTGCATAATTGTGAGGTGGAAGGAGAAAGACAGATGTGTGTGTGTTTAGTTCTCCTGAGTCAAGACTTTTGCTGCAGTTACAGCTGTTAGTCTACCAGCTTTGCACCTCTAGAGACTGAAATGTTTGCTCAAGCTTTGTAAAACAGCTCAAGATCAAGACAGAGCACATCTGTGATTATCAATTTTAAGGCCTTCCTTCAGATTCTCAGTTGGATTAAGGTGTGGACTTTGACTGGACCAAACCGACAAATAAATATGCTCTGATCTGAATCGTTCCTCCGTAGCTCTGGTTATGGATTTAGGATTGTTTTTATGCTGGAAGGCAGAACCTCTGCCAGAGTCTCAGGTTTTCTGGAGCCTCTAACAGTTTTTTAGGATTGTTCTTCATTCAGCTAATGTAAAACCCATGTGTCTGGTTTTAATTTAACAAATTTGTGAAGAATTTTCCAGCACTGTGATTGTTTTTCAAACACACCTTATAAAATGTTAGTTGTGTCGTTTAAGTATTTGAAAATGACTCTCCTCACAATAACAGCTTGAGTCTGAATTTTAAGAGCCCAAAGTATGGAGATAAAACATGTTTTTTCCCTTTTTCTTTTACGTGCATAGCACATTTGAATATAAATATATAACTGAAATCCTTTTGACATATCTCCTTGAGACATTTATATCCATAAAATAAAAAATAAATGGATGAGCAGCTGTTTAATATTGATGTAGAGGCTTTACTCATTTATTGGAAGAGCTTCTAACCATATAACTCTTCTGTGAGAATTACATCTATTGTTTTATTGATTTACCCATCCTGTTTTAGCTGTGGGAAAAAGAGCCCCAGCATCACATCCTCCATACCCTAATACTCTCACTAATTTCTGTTTTCATTCAGAGAACCGAGGCATGAAATGATGCAAGCCCATCATGTTTTCCCTCTTTTACAGAGTCTTGCAAAACTACCTCTTGAACCTCTCCACATTTTGTGAATTTAAAACCAATAATGTTAATGTGTTTTATTTGGATTCAAAGTGATAAATCAACACAAACTGCTCAAATGGGAGAAAGTGTTGTCAGACATCTATCATTTGTGTACTTATGAAATACTGTGGTGGTGTGTAGGGGGCTGCTTTTATTTAACTGGGACATGTAAGATGGTCGGAGATGGTGACCGAAGCAAAAAAAAAAAAAAGGCTTCAAAATATCTACATCTGGTCATCCAGTCGTACAAAGTTTAGTCTATTTTGTAACGAATGTCCAAAACTCTTACTTTGGTGGGTGGAGATAAAGAGAAACTGTAAATACCTCCTCATGTCCATCACTGTTTCCCATCTGATGCTTTACCTTCTACAATGTAGTTTGATGATACGAAAAGTATGACCAAAAAGACAAAAGCTGAGACACATTAAATCTGGAAGTCAAAACTGTAAATACACTGGAAAGTAATTTTCTCTCAGTTTGTGGTAAAACCGATGATTCCCGACAAACAATAGATTGTGCATTTGCTCCAGCAAAAACATTTCTAAACATACAATCATTTGTTCCTAACGCCAGGCATCGTGAAAGTCGAACCATACTTGACTCACCAACCTGGCAGGCTGGAGCTCCCAGGTCTGTATCATGACTAAGCATGGCATCAAATTGCGCAGCGCTGCCTGGAGGCACCCCGCAATTGGCGTCCGTAAAGCGAGTTTCTGACTAAAATGTGCATTATGCCGAGTGACAGTTTGAACACTGTGATTGCTGCTCGGCGGGGCTCTGCCTCCGTCATGCCAGCATCTGTCTCTGCGGACTTAATGTGGCGTTTATCTCTGTGACATCCTGACAGCTTTCGCCAATATTTGTCTTCCTCTCGGAAGGAACAGACCCTTCATTTACGTTTCATGGACACTTTTTGCCCTTTTAAAAAGGGTTTAGGTTCAATAACTCCATGCAGGTGAATTTCACTTTAAATCACCACCTTGCTATATATTAAGTATGCCCTGTTAATATGCAGCACATGAAGAGTAAAGTGATAATCCGGAGGCAGTACAACAGAATGTGCATCAAAAAGGCAGACAGAGTTGACCAAAGAGATAATTGGATCAAAAGGGAGACGGAGAAGGCCATGTGCTACCAAGCTCAGCCTTATCAGCAGCAATTTTTTCTGCTTTGCCCACACAGCGCGGTATCAGCTGAATCCAGATTGATTAAGCTTCCCCGCTGGTGTCGTCACAAGCAGTGAGCGACGGGCCTGAGAAAGGTTCTGATATTTAAACATGTAACCTTGTTCTTTGTTTGCTGGCACCTGCGTGTGTGTGCTTCACATTTTGAGCTTTGTGTTTGTTTGTGTGCTTAAATGCGCCGTGCACAGAGGGGGTTTGTTTTGATTCATGAAAGCTTTTCCAACACAAAGCAGGTAACATTGTCACCTTCTCAGTCAGGCTGCAGTTCTCAAAGAATTAAAGCGATGCTAAAGGAAAGGTGGGGAAAAAAAAAAAAAAATCACAAAACATTAAAAAATAGTTTTCACTTAGTCAGTGAGACTTGATGAGGGAGCATGGAGGGCAAATATGAGTAGGAACACGACTAAATATGTTCTCAATATTATGATCTACAACTGTAATAATGTTGTATTGCAGATTATTTTGCAGATATGAGAAAGTTAAACTGTTTGCTTTTTTATTTAGAGCTGTACATAGTATGTTAAGACATGCAGCCTTAAATGCTTAACCTATTTTTAGAGATGCTTTAGATTAATTTAACTCTCTGTACCGATTTCTGTTTTGTTCCTGGCTGAACTTGAAAGCTTTTTCTAGAGAAGATTTGGGAGCATGTTGCTTCCTCCTGACCTACTTTAGAAAACAATACTCTGAGCGGTAGTCTTCTCCTCTCATCATTTATTTCACATGGGTTTCTGCTTTAAGCGAGGTTAGAATGACATTAGTTGTGATCATTTTCTTTTTTCAACAATGAACATCCATTACCTTTAACTCCTCTTTGCTCCTTTCAATTCCTTTCTTTACTCATGTTTTCTTTACCTTTCCTCATTTGCCCTCTCTTTATTTCTTCAGTCCAACATCATCTCACAGTAAAACTTTCCCCTCCCTTTGCTTTTCTGTCATTTGTTGTCCTTATTTCTGCCCCCTTTGTCTTCCTGCTTCTCCTTTTTCTTTTATCCTCTATTTTTATTTCTTTCTTTATTTCTTCTCCATTCCATTTTCTTCATAGCATTTCCATATTATAAAGATTATAATATGGGAAAAATGTCTTGTTCCACCGGCAGATTATTTCACTTATAACAAGTACTTTTTCCTTTCAATATTAAGTAATAATTGACTTAAAACAAGCTCCTAGATCACCCTGAAAAGTTACTTGTATGTCAGTTTTGTCTTATTTTAAGTGTAGTAATTTATTTGGATACGAAGACAGACCAATAATACTTTGGAAGATTCTGTGTTTTTGCAGAGCACTCAAACACACTGAGGTCAGTCCTGAAAACTCAGATCTTATTTGTGGTGGATAATTGTTGTTTTATTTTTTTTCTGGTTGTATTTGACTTTTTTATTTGTAGCCAGACATGAAAAAGGGCAGAGAGAGATGGAGAAGACAGGCAGTAAATGACCCGTGGCCGGGAATCGAACCGGTGACAACTTACTGTAACCTCCGTTTATGGTTCGCCTGTACTACTAAACAATGTGCTGCACTCTTAGATAATTGTTTTTAATGATTAGGAACCTCAAAAATACATCCGATTCTAACGTATTTTAGATCATAAAATCAGTATAATATAGAGAGAGGGTTGCAGCCAGTCTTGAACGTCTTTGTTAGGCTTTTATTGTTGCAGTTTGTATGTGTCGTTCTTTTATTTTCTGCTCTGTAATTCCTTCCCATTTGTTTTTGAGAGATCCTTGGCTTGTTCCCAGAATCAATCCTTCACTTCTTACATTCAGGCTTTTATTTCAGTAACTGACTAACAGCTGCGGGGTGCCTCATTCAACTCAACTTCCTTGTCTTTTAATAATCAAACCATGATGGATTGCCTCCATGCAGATATTCATTTGGAGGCGACGAGAAAGGGTTTAAAAACAGGCGAGGAAAAGGGCGTTGATGCGAGCGTGTGTGTTTGTGTTGGATGGTAGATGTGCTGGTTTTCTTTTTCCCAGTAAAACGGGCGGGTCTCCTCCCTTTGCACTTTCTCCATTTCCTCCTCTTATCACAGCCTATTGGGCTTAGGCTATCTTTTTTCAGCGAATTTATCAGGCCAGGAATGACAAGAGTAAACACCTGCGAGGCAATCCTCCCCGTTCGGGAGCCGTAGGTGGTTGGGATGCGGCCCATTTTTTATCCCCCTTATTGTTGGATCAGGATTGTTCTCTGTCTTGCTGTTTTTTTTTTTTTTTTTTTTTTTTTGGTTTAATGCTGCTCGGTTTAATCTTCTTCTACTTTCACACATCAGCTCAGATACAATTTCCTCCAGCTCACCCGTCAACAGGTGTCATAACCAAGAGTGGTCGAGAGCTCCTTAGAAGGATTGTATGTTGCAAAGGTGTTGTCTGGAGTTTTAATGGGTGTTGCATTCGCACCTGTGTGTAAAGGTCTATTTCTGCAAGACATGCAACACAAACGTCTCAAGGAGCTAAAATGTCTCCACTGTAATAATTCACCTTTTCAATAGCCTTTTTTGTTATTAAGCTCCAAGAAAAGAAAATCGCTCCTCTATCACTCCCACTCAGGCATGTTTTCTTCTATTCTTATCACCGATGTTTACAGGATAAATTTATCTCTTGTACTACACAAGACGACTTCTATTTCCTGTTTCTCTCTGTAAATTTTCTGCCTCCGCCTGAGCACGCTGTGGGAGGCTCTGATCTCTAAAGAATACAGAAAAATGACTGGATGCTTTTATTTGGAGCTACGTCCCTAAAAAGACGGTTCTCATCCTTGGGTGATCATAAAAACAGGAACAAATATGACTCTTTTTTTATGTGGTGAAAGTTGGGTTTGTGTTGGAAAAGCACAAACTCAGCAAGTGTCATTTATAATCTCTGCTCCCAGATGTGGTGGCTGTAGGTTATAGTAATAAGAGACCCCACATCTATATCACATATATATATACACATATATATATATACATATATCTATATATGAATGAAGCGTAAACACTTGCAAGGCGATCCTTACAGGTGGAATCCTTTAAATCAATTCCACTGAATTCAAGTTTTAGACTTGGATCTAAAACACCTAAATTACTTCATCTGATTGTCATTGCTTCTTATATTTCCCATTTTGAGGAATTGACAAAAAAATTGCCTCTTTTTTGCATTATATTTATGGAGGTAACATTTACAGAATAAAACTACTCGTTGTCTTCTGGTCATTTCGCAAAAAGATGAGTAAAAATATCAGAAAAGCTGAGACTTCTGACATTTTTATGCTGCATTTACCCACAAAAAGGGCTTGATTCTGAGGCAGTGCTTACCAGGAAAATTCATTCAACATTATATTTCAGACATATGTTCTAAATGGTCAATTATTTAGCTCAAATTTTGCCATAACTTTAAATGAATATGATTTTGAGTGATTAACCATCTTGGAAAAAGAGTGGATAAATCCTTCAATTTAAATAACGTTTTATGGCTTTTAAATGAAAAATATTGATAAGAAAAACAAAGACAAATGTCTGTGAATGTTTCCAACTTCCTCAGATTATAATTTAGCTTTACAGTGTAAACACTGTGAAATTTTAACTATGTTATAGTTAGATTGGGATTCAGCTCCAGTGAGAGCTATCTCTAACGTCCACGCAATATTTACAATTTTCCAAGGACATTTGAGCTTAGTCAGTTTGAAATATAAAGTGCCATTAAAAAGAATGATTTTTTTAATGGCACAATTAGAGTGTTCCTGCCTACTCTCTGAGCGAGTCCTTGGATGGTACATATGTAGGGGAAGGAGCTAATTCTTTGCTCCTGTTAGTGTTATGGCCCTTCTCCACTACTGAAATGATAAAAATAGGATTTAATTAAATGCACTGAAATTCAAGCACAACAAAAGATAAATGTATTCTTCAGAAATATCTTTGTATTGCTGCCTTTTGTTCCATCTAAATTGTGCAATTAGGTCTTTACAAATTGTCTGTTAGCTGTTAAGCTCACTGAAAGACACAAGAACTACTTCATCATGTTTGTAACTAGCCTCTGATCTGCTTCGCACATCCGACGCCAGTTTTCACAAGATTACATGTTTTATTCAAACAGTTGGTAAATTTAGGCAGCAAATGGTTTGGTTGGAGTCAGTGAATGAGCAAGAGTCAGACCCTTTCTTAGGTCAAAGAAGCCTTTGTTATTATGGTTGCAATAATGCCAGCCTCATGATGAATGAAGATAAAAGGAAACTAATTTTTTCACATTTTCCAGAGTTATTCATCCTGAAAGACCTCTTTGTGTGATATCAGACTGTTTCTTCTGAAATCGAGGGAATCCAGAGCACTTTCCCAATTGACAGCAAACATATGTTCTTTGTGGTAAAACTATATTTGTGTACTTGTTTTTCTCCTTGGCGCCACACACATTCAGAAGCATCAGTTAATCAGCATCAGGTTTTACTCAGATGTAATCAAAAAGCCATCTCTCACTCCATTGCACACTATGTGTGGGCACCAGGGGGGCTTTGAGAGATGAACAGCTGGGACCCTCTGAAGATTAGCTAATTGTGCATGTGTCTACGAAATGCTGTGTTGTTCTAGAGAACCGGGCTTTACATTCATCTGTTTGTGCTCTCATCGAATCTGTCAAAGAGAAGAAATATTGGCCACCATTTCCTTCCCCTTCCTCACCTGAAGCTCACTGTGACCGACCTTGTCATTAAAATAAATATGTTATCATGAGCGTGCACCCATAGCTAACGTGTTGATGCAAGAGCGGGAACAACATCATTAAGCTGGCTAATGTGTTTATTGTTAAAGCTAATGCAGCTCAGCCTAGTGGCCCCCATGGGCGTATCCCCCTCTTGATTGGTTCTCTGCTTTGACTTGCACGGATGTTGTTTATAATCATGAATCCTATGCGTATTTTTCTGCTCGGAGCTGTGTGTGTTACAAGATTGTTGAGTGTGTGGTTCAAAGAGGGAATAGTGGGGTCTTTGTGTTTTTATTACCTACATGTGCCTGCTTCAAGGTTTAAATCCTCCACCTTTTCCCTTTTGTGCTTTAAGGCTCCCTAAAAAGTTATGGAAGCACTACAGAATACAATCTGTGCTATACCTAAACCTTAAATGTTACTTTCCATAACTTGCCAGGTTCTTGCAAGAACCTGGCAAGTTATGGAAATGTTATCAAACTTGCTGGATACTTTCGCAGAACTTAAATTCTGGAACTTGCTCGCTTTTTTCTAGGACTTTGTTGAAACTTTGAGTATTAGTGACTGCTATTGATTTCACTTTTATTCATCAGGTACTTTCTGGAGCTTTTATGACACTTAAGCTATGTTCACACTGCAGCCTGAAGTGACAAAAATCCGATTTTTTTGCCTTGATGTGACCTATATATTTTCTTTTCACGACAGTCAGAACAACACAGATCGGATTTTTACAAATGGTACTAAATTCGATATGTGTCTGATCTTTTCAAATGCGACTTGTCGCTGTACTGACCTGTACATCATTGATACTCATCAAAAGTCACTATTCTGCGTCCTGATATGTGGAAATGGGAAGAAAAGCAATGCTCTGCGGTTACTGAACATTCCATTGGACATGCTTTCTATTGATATTGATTGTGTATTGTGATATATATTGTTATTGATTCATTGCCCAAACCCAAAGTTGTTGTTCTTCTGTCAACAGCAGAAGAACAACGTTCTAAAACTTTAACCCTCTTTAGATCTTCTCCTTGGGTTTTCTTCAGTGAAAGCTTTAAAAGAGTTGAAATCGTCACTGTTCCACCTCCGCTGTGTTATTTTGGTAGCAGGTAATTTATTGCATAAGTGTGGGCGTGCCTTTGATCCTTGATTCCCAAACCCTTATGTTCTCAGTCTGCATGTGTGTCTAAACACTGCCACACAAAAGAAGCATTTTAGATCAGAGCTCTACACACTCAGTCACACTTAACACACAAGGAAGCAATTGGCTCCTCCACGCAAAGAGCGTAATTCGGTAAGGACAGGCTGCGTCTCGCCTCGTCCCTTTTACTCCTGTGTTGCAGCCGGTAATGAAAGGGCTGCTGGAAGGTTTAGAGGTTTCACTTAAGATGTTTTGTGCTCAATTTATTTTGTGTATCATGGGAGGCAGCGGAAGAGAGGTTTTAGCATCCAATTAAAACCTGCTGATATGGATAGAGGAGCTTCTCCGCCTCCAGCCAAAGCTGATCACCAGTGAGATGTCTGGAAAACTCGTCTGAAATTTCCCCACAAACAATTAGAACAACATCGTCTGCGTTTGTGCGAAGGACGCAGTTAGGATTCTGACATAATGAGGCAGAGTTTCAGAATCGCCCCTCGTTCATCTGAGCCATGTCTTGTTTTGTTGGTTGGTGCGGCCTCCATCCATCACTGACTACTTTCTCTCCCTAAGGGCTACTTCCTCTTTCTTATTCTACTTCCTGCTCATCAATCAGTCAATTACTGGAAGACTTCTGGGTCAAGGTTCGAAAACGATTCACATCTTAGCCCCTCAGTGAGGTTTTCTCTAATGTACAGGCAAAATAGAGAAAAAAAAAAATCCACTTTCAGTTTGGACAAAATATAAAAATTAAACATTCATTCTGAATTCAGCATAGATAACCCACCAACACAATCCAAAGAAAACCTGTTGTCATCTCTCAGGAGTTGAGAGAAACCCATCAATCCATCCATTTTTTAACACCTTTGTCCCTTAATGGGGTCGGGAGGTGCTGGTCCAGCTAACGTTCCGGGCGAGAGACAAGGTCACCCTGGACAGGTAGCCAGTCTGTCGCAGGGCAACACAGAGACAGACAGGACAAACAACCAAGCACACACACACACATACCTAGGGAGAATTTGGAGACACCAATTAACCTGACAGTCATGTTTTTGGACTGTGGGAGGAAGCCGGAGAACCCGGAGAGAACCCACCATGCACAGGGAGAACATGCAAACTCCATGCAGAAAGACCCCGGGCCGGGAATTGAACCCAGGACCTTCTTGCTGCAACAGTGCTACCAACTGCTCCACTGTGCAGCCACTGTTGAGAGAGACCAATTCCTGCAAATGCCTGAATGCATTTTACTGTGAGATGATGTTGGACTGAAGAAACATCTATTTTTTAAATAGCTCTGCCTTATTAAAATGTAAAAAAAGAAAAATAATTTCACTACACAAGGATAAGATGGCAAACCAACAAGTGAGAAAGGATGGAGGGGAAGGGAGAAGCTTTTGAGATCAAGGTCGTATCCAGGCTTTAGTATTGGTATTCTCCTCAGTGTTAAAATGAATCTACCACTGAATAGTGTTTTCATTCCTCTCCTGAATGAGATTCACAGGAGCATGGAGAGAGAAAGAGAGACGGGGGAAGAGAGGCAGAGGGATATGACAGAGAAAAAAGAAAAAGTAACCCCTCCTCCTCTTCTTCCATCTTCTCTCCTGGTCGCTCCCCTCTAAGATATACAATAGCGAATGAAAATACAGCGTGGGATAAACAACTTTTATCAGGCTGAGGCAAATGAAATTGACTATTTTATTCAATTCCTCATCCCTGAAGCATCCCATGCTCTTTCTGCACAGCTACGTCTCTTCCTCACAGCTTCAGCAGAGAAGAAAAAAGAGAAGAGAAAAGAAAAAAAACTGAAGGTGCTTCATGCAAATTAAACGCTTTATTCCTGATTAGATTACAGATGCAATAATTGTCTCGGATGATTTATGGATGTAATTGTGTGCACACAAACTGCAGCAAGCTAATCTCAGATGCCTCCATTTGAGCTATGAGAACACTGCATTAGCTCAGCGTTTGTTTTGAGGAAAAAAAACACTTGCTTTCACATGACTGTTACTGTAAGAAAACAAGACGATTTCTTTAAAGTTTGACATGATGGAATAGGTGGGATAGTTTGGGATGCAGACCACGGACAAGGTTGGACCCCCTCCTACATGTTATTACTGATAGAAATGGACAGATGCAGGAGAAGGAATAGGAGGAGGAGTAAAGGTTTTCAATGATGTGATGTATTGTATGACTCGGGGTGGTTTTGTTGTGGACTTTCTTCTGTGGTCCGACACAAAGATTTATACAAAGTTATAAAAAAAATACTTTGTATTTCTGTCAAACAATAAAAAAATTTAATCAGATTAATCACACCAGCACTGTGAATAACCATGATTAATCATTATGTTTAACTTTGTAAGCTTGAAATGTAAAAATGCACATTTTCACAGAAGAAAATGTTTTATCGTTTCAGTTTTGCTGGTTTTCATATTCAGGAAGGTTTAAAATGAAGGAAAGACATGTGGCAAAGGAAGTGAGGATGCGATTCGAACTCGGGATGGCTCCATCAACGTCTATAGCCCCTGTATACGGGACCCCTGCTCTAACCGCTGTGTTTTTTAAAGCATAATTTGCCTCCAAGCACACCACTGACTCTCCTTGCTTATCTTTTCACTCATATTTGCGATTCTGCTGTGTGAAACGTAGTTTTAAGCGCTGTTTTGAACTACGCAACCCTGTGCAGCAGAGAGGCTTTTTGGTCAAAATAGGTACTGTGATTAATCTGTACTATGTAATATTAATGAGTTCAACTTTTTAATCACATGCATTAATGCTCACAGTCCTAGTACTTATCAACATAAAAACCAAAATGCTTCATATGAAGTGGACTGTTATCCATACTCTGATTCAGCAGGTGGTATATCATGTAAGAGTCAGTGTACAGGACTGTTCTACCCTTGTAAGAGACTGCAAAGTATGAAATAAAGGACCTGCCATGCTGCCCTGCCCCATCTCCATGCATGGCCGACGCTCTGCAGCAGGTTAATCTCAACAAGAGCACTCCTGCTTCACTAAGACCCTGTCATACTCCTGCAGGGAGAGATCTGCTCTGCCTGACATCGATCTATGACGCATATTACCTCCCTAATCCAATTAATTTGGTTTTGCTTGCATGGTGGCTTACTTGAGTCATCGAAAATGCTTATAAATATAACTCGGACTGACTGAAAGAAGCTGGGCCAAACTGCTCAAACAGCTAATTTAGGAGGGATGTGAAGTGGCCTCTGACCTAAAATGCAGGAATCAAACACGTGTAATATTGATTCTGCAGCCAGGTGAAAGAACTGTTCCATAAACTTTGTTGTTATTTCCTCTGGGAATTTCATCCTCGCCTTTCTGCCTATGTCTCCTTATGTGCAGACGAAACCACATCTTTAGCAGAGGACCAGCAGCAGCAGCGGCGGCGGTGTTGGAGTGACCATGAGGTCAGAGGCCTTAGTACTCTACTTCACGCTACTGCAAATAGCCGGGGCGGGTTTCCCTGAGGACAGTGAGCCTATTAGCATCTCACATGGCAACTGTAAGTGTTTTTTTTCCTTGCTTCTCTTTCTTTTCTCTGGGTTATTATCTCTTCTCTTGTGCACAATCCATCCTCTCATTAGAAGTAGTCTCTCTGCTTTCTCTCTTTTCTCTCTTTGTCTTGTACTTCAGAACTCTCCATTCTCAGTACGTGTCTCATTTGTTCAATCTTTTTACTCTTCCGACACCCTCTCAACTAGTTCCTCCTCTACAGCACTTACCTTCCTCACAAAAATGAACTCCTTCTGCAGGCCTGGAGTGCAAATTGGCACCAAAGCATGGGCCCTATACATGGACTAAAATAAAAGACTTAAGGCAGCATTTGAAACTGAGCCCACCTCACATGATTGGATAATCCGCTGTCAGGGTGCTTGTGCTTCTCTGATAGAGCACGCTATGGAAAGCTGTAAAGATATGGTCATTGTTTTCTCTGTTTCTCCCAGTGTTTCTCCCTGCATCGTGTCCTGTTCTCCTTACTGTGGGCGTAATGCTCTGTGTCCTGGCAGAGAAAACCAGAACTCAAGCCAGACAGCCCCACGCGGACCTGTGTTACTCAGACTGTTTCCTCAAACCAAACGCTGCCGTCCAAAACCACCAATAACAGAGTGAACGCATGGAGCGAAGCAGCATATTTAGTCAAATGAAAGAAATTAGGATACCTCTTTATATATTAACTTGGGATCTATAAAGCAAAAACCAAAAGGTACCTTAGTCATTACATAACATATGAGCAAAATTTCATCTTTCCAGCTCAGGAAAAAGTTAGGACACCTTAATAATTCCTCTCAATTTCTTTAGTTGAAACAAACTCATTGCGATGCTTTTTGTAGCCATCTAGCAGCCAGTGACAATGGTCTGGGGAAAGTTTGTCTCGCTCTCACTATCAACAGTGAGATGTTTGTGGTGTTCAAACATGTTTGGTCTGTTTTAATTGAGATCAAGATCTGGGCTTTCCATTACTTAATCCTCAGCCAGTCCTCAGTGGATTCACAGGTATGTTTCAGGTCATTGACATGTTGCAGGGTCCACTTGGATTTCCTTTCATTTTTGGCATTTTCCCAAAGCTCCCTCTGAGACATTGAAAAATTAATGTTGGACTCTGTGATGATGAGCTGACCACGTTCTGCTACAGTCAAGCATCTCCATGACATTTCCCCCTCTATGCTTCACAGTTGTTATGTGGGTCTGTTCCTTGACTGCTATATTTGGTCTTTGTCTAACATGTCTTTCGCTGTCACGTCAAAAAAATGATATTTTACCCTCATCTGCTAAAAAACACGAGTAAAGCGGTCTTGGCCTTCGTCTATGTTGCTTATGGCAAATTTTTGTCTAACCTTCACGCTTTATTGGATCACTCTCACTTCAACAGTCAGGAGCACCCCATAAGGCAAACCTCCTTCAAAATGCTGAAGGACATATATTATTATCAGATGCACCTAAAATGATACACGTTGTGTAATATTAACCATTCTAAGTGGAAATACATGTGGAGTTGTCCTAATTATTCCACAACTGAAACAGCATCTTTTATTATATTTTACAGAAAATCTTAAACTGTATTGTCTTCTGCTTTTATTGCATATTTCAGTTACTAGAAATATTCTGTATTGTTAAAATTATGTTAAATTAAAAAAACAAACATTAATAGTTCTGCCATAATAAAGTTATTATTGCACAGGAAGTTGAGCTCAGAAGGTTGACTTCATTCCCTCGTCAAACAAAGACACTTTGGAGGCCCAGAAAATCATAATATCTGATTACTTTTTAACTGAGGAAATATTTTATTTTAATTTTTTTTTCTTTTGACAGACACAAAACAGTATCCAGCATTCGTGGGCCACAAACCTGGGAGGAACAACACGCAGCGGCACAAACTGGACATCCAGCTCATTCTGATCATGAACAGGACGTTATACATTGCTGCCAGGTATGTCTTAGTCACTGCTTAATCTGTTAACCTGATGTGTAATTGTTTATCATTTCATTCATACAGCATTTATTCATCCTCTCAATGGGACAGACATTGTAAGCATTTTAAGGTGGATTTGTTTAGTGTTTCCTCCGACCTTCTGGACATATATAGCACACCATACATGCTGCCTCGAAATGTACATAAAAACAATGCATATTCCACAGCAATGATCAAATAATAATTTCACATAATTTCATGTTAAGCAATGCAGACTTCATGTCTCCAATAATGAAGTTTCAGTTTCCTCACTATGCCAAACGCATGTAGTGACCAGTGTACCAGGGGAATTGGATCTCTCAACCACTCAATATTAAGACTTACTTCTTAGGCATATACAATTAGATATAATTCATTTGTTGCATTATCTTACTGATGCTACTCAATTTTATCCAGTTTTGAAATTGTTTTTGTTCTTTTTACTTTATTCGGTTCAGTGTTTTGGCAAGTGCTTCCTGTTATTACGTATTTTTCAAGGAAAGTTGCTTTGGTCGGTTGCTTTGGTCGGCTTGGTACAATGTAAACCGTAGTATAAATGTAGGAAAACATTTCAATGCTTGTAAAGATAAACATCTTGAGAGCAGGAAGTACAGAGAAAATGTTTGAAAGTCTTTCTAAAATAGAACGAGCTAGTGATCAGAATAAAAGGTTACATGCATTAAAAACTACTTCCTCTATTACAGAACCTGGAGCATTCTTTCTTTCTTTCTTTCTTCTTTGTTTGATTTGGTTCAAATAAAGAAAGAAAATCTGCATTGGCATCTAAATCCTAAGAGAAAATTGTATGTTGATTTTTGGCCAGGTGCATCCCTAGTTATATCACATGCATTCATCACCGTAACTCTCTCAAACTAAGTCTAAAGTTGCTTTTCAATTTCATGCTAATGTGGCTTTTTGTGTAAATCTGCTGATAAGGTAGTAAGAAAAATGCTCAGACTTGGCTGTGAGGACTGCTGCTCTCATTGCATTGTTGTTGTTTTCAATTTTAAGCTTTTTCTCAGCCAAAGCTCATTTTACCTCTTACAAGGTCCCATCGGACTCATGTCGCACTTTTAAAAACATCCACTCATAATCACGTAGCAGAAAATTACAGACGAGTGATAACACTGAAAAATTGAGTTGTTTTTTTCCCCCTTTCTGAACCACTGCAACAGCATTTAAATTGAAACTGACAGTTATGAGAATATAATCAAAATTTTATTTTTATTCTATCTGTTGCGGAAACCTAACAAATCGATTTCAAGTCTCTCAAGCTTGGTTTACATATTTTCCTGTCTGTCACCTACATTTATTTGTCTTTGTGAAACTGTTTCCATCTGTCAGTGTGTCTTTTCAGAAAATAGAGCTCAGCTACACCATGTGGAGTCGTGGAGAAAATCCATTTTTCTTTTATTTTTCATTTAGTTTCAGGTATTCTTTTTATGCTCATGCCGCTTCCTCTTTCTGCAAAGTGAGCAAGCCAAATAGGGATTATATCCATATTCGGTTGGCAGGTTAACCTTATACTGAGGTCTGAAAGTGCAGAATAATATTGAAAAACTGCAGCAATGGAAGAAAAATGGATCATTGGGAAGTTTTTCTCTTTTTTGTGCCGATTATGGCTAATTGAGTGGCAGGCTTGATTGGAGGCTGTTGAAAAAGTCACAATGGGGGTCTTTCTTTATTTTTCTCCCAAGCATGTCAAATTAAGCTGCGGAGGGAGTCTGCTGCCTTAAGTGGCAGAGCTTTTTAAGATATCGGCGGTCATTAAGAGGTGTGTGGACAGTGAAAGGAAGCAGAGCAAAAGAAAGGCAGGGAGGCTGTCGCCCACCTGCTCCACATGGGGTAGCACAGGTCTTAAAGGTCGAGGAGGGAAACGAGACATAGAGGCTTTATTGGAGGAGTGCGTGTGCATGTGTGTGTTTGTGTGCTGACCAGTTGTCCCGTGGATTTAAAAGTTATTTCTTCGCCTGCATGTGTGGACGGGTTGGGGAACATGAGCCCTGGTGGGCGTCGGAGCCCCAAGATCCTGTCTGAACATGTGTTCTTTTTCCTGAAGGCGCGTCAGTCAACGTCACGTCTGCCCACTCAAAGCAGGCAGGAATTTTCACACATGGTCGCGACATGCAATCCCTGAATGAGTGGGGTGGCCGCTTCAGATTAGACCAGCGTCAAAAAAAAAAATCATGTATAGACAATGTGCTGGAGTTTACAAGACTCAGATTATTAATAGACAATTTGACTTTGATTAAATTATACAATTTGTCTACTGATTTTGATTCAAAAATTGATCCCGACTCAGACAGAGAGGAAACCTAGTGTTGATTACATGGGCACCCGAGTGACAGCTGTGGGCAGGAACATCCATTGGCTCTAACGGAATATCGATAAAGACGTGTAAAAGTTAAGCAACAGCGTAAGGCAAACAGCGGAGACAATTACCACCTCAGGGATCAATTTGAAAGCGAGCCAACATTCGGCACAGGCAGGATGCAAATCGAGACAAAAAAAAAATCTGAGCTGCATCAATAGTTGCTTTTATGAAGGTTGTCCAGTTAAATGGCCTGTTTATTCTGGGGCCAGCGCCACACTGCTCTGCCATCATGCCTCTAGACTAGCTTCGCCTCAGTTCTTGGTGCGCAGCAGCTTGCAGATGGCCTCTGTGAACACCGTCCAAAGCCCAGCACTGTTTCGGCCTGTTTTTGAATGACTGCTCAGTGTATGAAATCCCTTTGGCTCCTGATTCCACGTTGGCAAAGTGAACGAAAAAGAAAAATATCACAAGATTTTTAAGCTGTGCCATGCATACAAACATAGAAACTGATGAAATTGTAAACAGACAAAAGTGGCTTAATCCGCAGAGAGAATGAGTCAAGTCTTTGGCAGCAGCTGAGCTCAGCAACAGATGAAGTGATTGATAATTTGTCCTCAGCTCTCCGGCGTGAATGGAGACATTTTTCAGTGAAAACACTCAATCCTGTTTCTATGTATGTTAGGAAGAAAACTTCTTCCGATTTTCTAGCTTGTAAAATACAATCAGCCTTCTGAAACTCTTATGTACTCAATGTTCATTATGAATTCAGCTCTTGGCAAGTTTAGATTTTTTAATATTCTGAATCTCATTCTGAGGCTCAGTTTCCATCAAGTGGTTCATCCAGAGAGACAGGACAGCTGACAAAATACGGTCATTTCATCAACAACTCTGTTTGTTCAGCTTCAGTAAGACAGGTAGTGAACTGAGTATGATGTTTCCCTTCTTAGGACCTCACACATGTGGTCTTATCAAAAGAGACAACACCAATTTTATTTTAACCACCTTCATAAATAATAAAAACAGGAAAAGAAACAGGAAAAGACCTTAAAATAGAGAAGCAGCTCTGCTGTTCTTCAAGTCCTTTTTGTTATCAGCATTATCAAAGGATTTTTGCAACATGAATCTAAAATTTATCACAGTAAAAGATTCCAATGCCAATAATGGTTAAAAGTTTTGAGCAAGCATTTGATTTTCTGCTCTCCAAAAAGAGAAACTCCATATTGCGCTTCCTAATTTTTTGAAGAAGCCTAGAAATCATTTTAATTGCAAATTAGAAAATGATGCATAGAAATTTCAGCTATCTTCACAATATCAGTATGCCAAGAATTACTTGAACATTTATTTGAGCCCTTGGATTCATACTCCATGCAAACAACCTATATGGCCAGCCGGCTGGACTTTTACTGTTTCACTGCCCTTGATGTAGATTTAAGTGACGTTAATACTAAAGCTTGCAGAAAGCAGCGAGAAAATTGTGGTGATGGAAAAAAGAGTTGAAAATGTGGTTTAATCTCCCCATTGATAATTTCCTACTACCTTTCAGTACAACAAGCATACATAAGCCAACTCCACAGTACAGTCAGGCTTTTGTAAATCTGACTTCTAGACATAGTCCTCAATTAGATATCACACACATACTTATTTATCATTGTGTTGTCTCAACCCAGAGGATTTGCAAACATGGATAACATGGTAAAAGATTTTAGACACTTACCCTTAAAACAGGTTATCATCGACACACTAAAAGTCCCTAGCAAAATGTAACATTTATTTTCCCACATTAAAAATGTCTCTGCATAGTTTATGCAATTTCTTGCTATTTTTTGGTTGTATCCTAAAATCACATTTTCCTGCACAACACTTCGCAGAACTGCATAGGTCAAAATGATGTAATTATCTTGTAACTCAGATGCTGCATAAAAGTTGCTTCTTAGGTTCTTTTGCAAAAGCCACATCTTCTATAGAAAGGCACAACAGAATTAAACAGCAGCGTTCTGTGCTGCTGTTTAATTCTGTTTTTCCTGCATGGATCAGCTAAATAACATTTATGTTAAACTCAGACATGATTAATATTTAATTGCAGGTGAGGACCATAAAACTCTCATATGTGATCTTGGTGGTTCTTCCAGCATGTGTATTTTAGTAGCAGAGTCATGTTTAATCAAAGCAATAAACTGTACACTGAGAGAGGAGTGCTGTATGAGGTCTATCCCAGAGGTCCATATTTCAAGAAAAGGGTACACTATGTGCTGCATTCAGAGGGAATTTATCAAAGTTCAATGGGATATTTATGATTTTACTTCTGCCAGAAAATATCTATGCATGGGCCTGAACGTGTGTGCACCTGCAAACACGGCAGTAATGTCAGAGTGACTGGTCTTTTGCTTGTAAAGCAATTTGAATAAAGCCAGCTCCAATTTAGTAGTCATAAAAACATGTTCAAACATCTCAGAAGTAATACATTCTTGAAAAAGTCCAGTTTGCTGCTTAAAGGAGGCCAGTTGAAACTCCTTGTGTTTTGTTGGCTTTTCTGTTCACAATACCCAAACCCTATCATGCCTCACTTAACACAAAGGTGTGCCTGAAATTATTTTTATTGATGATTTAGCCAGTTATTAAAAGTAAATGTTGAATTGCACGAGACAAAATAACTGGCAGCTTGTTGGTAGCAAATTCTTCCAAACAAATTTAGATTATTTGAAGATAAATGTATGGCAACCGCTTTGTAAATATGTATTTAGTGTTCTCTTTAAAATTTCTTGCACACAGAACAAAGGCTTTATTGTAATTTTCTGGTCTCCTTAAGCAGTTCAGACTTCTTAAGTGAACTGATGAGTTAAGTTGATAGTTGGGGTAATTTATGTGAACCTGCATGGCTTTCTCTAGTTTGTCTTTTGCTCTGTGATGCAGCAGTGACTTATTCAGGGCTTATTTAGCTATTCACACATTTATGAGATTATTAAATATGTTCATCTGGTGTGAACGAGTTTTAATGATTCCCACTTCTAGGTAGTGCGCCAGATTTTATGTTGGTAAAACATCTTAGTTAACTCACATGCTGGGACAAAACACAATACTGGGTTTACAAGAGCAATACAAGAGAGTCTGGGAAAAAAAACGAACTAAGACATTCTTAAAAAAACTCTAGTTTGACTGTAGTTTGACTAGTCCATACAAGCAAAACAAATGTATTATTAATCTTTCAGGTTTAATCAGCATCGTGAGGGTATGTGTGAATGTGTTACTGTATACGCTGCCTCGCATTCATGTCCCTGGCCCCTCCGCATGCAGAGCATAGTCGCCATTCTTGGGCTGCAGGCAGGCTTCGCCATGGCAACACCAGCCGCAGTGTGTTTACACCCCTCTATGAAGCTGGGAAGCATGGGAATCAGAGCAAGAATGCGTGTGTGAGATCCGTGTGAGACCAAGAGCAAAAGGACTAAATTTTGTGGTTGCCATTTGCAGTCACACAGAGACAGACAGCTTCACTCAAAAATCCAGATTACTTTCTCTCAGTTGAGTCCACTAAAACAGTTGTACCTCTGTGGATGGCGCTCCTCCCTGTTGGGTCTCTTTGGGTCTTGCAGTGGAGGCCACTGGAGTCTCCATTATTGTAGCTCCACCAAATCCTTTTTAAGCCCACTAATGACTGGGATTACATGCTTGCCTCCTCTCTTTCCCTCTCTCTCCTCGTAGAACCAACGACATCCAGCCATGTCCACACTCTGAAACAAAAAGATTGCAGATCCAGAAGTTATAATCGCATAACTGACCTATAATTCAAAGGATAATGCTTTATCGTTTGTGACTAGTTCAGGGGAATTATGTTCTAGGATAACAGATAATTCCTTTTTTTTCATAACAAGGTTGTCCATTTCCAGTCAAAGTAACTTTTCTAATGACAGCATATTCATAGGCTTCCAGAAAACCCCTCAAAGATGCTAGTAATAAAATTAACTTAGTATTGGACTCAATAGACTTTTAATGCAACTTTTAGAGCAACTTTGCATTAAAGTGTCATTATTTACCGAATGACACTTCGTGACAACAGTCAAACACTCATAAAGACTCCTTCATGTTCATGACAGGTGTTATGTCATGTTTATGACAGTGTCGTGTCAGTCATATGCACACTCCGTCAAATAAAGTATTACCAAATGTTTGTTATCATCAATACTCAAAGTAGGTAAGAACGACTACTGGTTTGCAAGAAAACTGTTTTTGTATTAGTTTTGTAACTTAATGTTGGGTACTTCCTAAAACAATGACTTAAGTCACTTTTGGCAAAAATGACATGGGCCATTATTGTAGGAAGGTGATGATGTGGAAATGAAGAGTTTTCAGTCTTGGATTTTATTCACCGTTTACCTCTCAGGGTATATGATTCATTACAACACAAGCAAACTGATTCAAGACACCAATTTGGTAGCTTTGAAATGTGATTTTTTTTTCTTGCAACTTTAGCAGTAAATTGCATTTTTACAGCCACAAATGAAAGCAAATGTGGTGAGAGTTTTAAAACTCATAATAAGAACTTTAACCTTCAAAATGAACAACCTGCCTCAGCTTGGGGGTGGGTGAACCCTGGCTTGTCGCATTTCATGGTGCCACATCAGCAAGGGCCCCTCGATGCCCTCGGCTCATTTAGAACCTCAACAACTCCCTTCACATCCCAAAGGTGCCTGCCGGTTCCCTCCCGTCCACTTTGTCAAGAGGATTTGAACCAAAGAAAGCCAAAACAATGTACAATGGGCCCCTCCATCTACCACCCATGATCCAGTTATGAAGAGAAAGGAATATGGGGGATGAGGGTGGGAGGCAGAGAGGAGGCTAGATGTGCAGGCATTTAGTTTGTGGAGAGTGGGGTGGTGGCTTAAGGTGCAGGGATGCATGCTAATCACATTCTCGTCTTTTCTGCTGCCCGAGAGTGAGATAGATTGACAAAGACCCAGCAGATGGACCGAGCTGGCCTACAGTCGCCCCAGAAGAAATTCGCTGCTATGAAAACGACATTCTTCCTCACAAAGAGGCTGTGTTCTCATGGCTGCATGTTCGACGAAGACCCGCTCTGTCATTGCGCTGTACTCAGTCTCACACTCTTGCCCACGCTCAGTTGTTCTTCTGTCTTGACTTGATCACTGAGCTCCTTTCTCTTCCTGCATACTCATTCTTTCACAATGGCTTCGTATCTGTGCCCAGCAGAATATTTGCATACCTTCCATACAGCTCACACATATTTGTCACTGAATTTTGGAAAATGGAAAGCCCACACATTGACACCCAATGTTCTCTTCTCATCTGGTGTCAAAGGCTGTGGGTGTTTCATTATTTACTTCATTCATCTTTAGAGCTTCATCTTTGGCACTGTAGACTCTAAATCTTTACGTTTTGTGTAACAGCATTGTGCCAGTGAATTAGTTTGACATAAAATTAAGAAAAATGCCTCAGCAGACAAATTCTCAGACTTACGCTATCCACCAGTGAACTTGCTTTATAAGTGAAACACAGATTTCAAAATGCAAGGTGCACATGGACATGATAGTAAAAAGGAAGAGATGCAACAAGATAAAGTAAAAATTTTCATGATACAATCAGCATAATAGCTGACCTATATTTTGTGTTTTATTGCGGGAAGAAATTCTGTTGTGTCTTGTTTTCAGTTGATAAATTAAGGCCTAAGAGACAAAAGTCTCTTAGGCCTTCAAACCATAGAAATTGTGTGATTTTTTTTTAAATTATGACAATCTGGCCTATACCTTTTTTGGTCAGTATTTGCTTAAAAAACAACAAGAATTACCACTTTTTTGTAAGCAAGATAAATATGTGTATTCTATACAGTCTCGAGAATCTTTTTTAATTATCTCATTAAAAGGATTTTAATTGGTATGAATGGTGTTATAGAAAATTGTTGCAGGTTTGGATAAACCTTGATATACCAGAAATGGACCGAAGATTAATTAGGACTGCAAATTGAGCAAAAACACAATGACATAAAAATTTACTTCATTCACCTCTATAAATGACTGAACAAGTACTAATTTTAATAAAAACTACTTTATAATTCTATAATCTCTTACTAAATGATGCCAAGTATTTATGGCAAATTAGTTTCAGTGATGCTCTTGGATTACACTTGGCTGTTAAAAAAAGTTGACAAACTTTGAGTTTTGCACCTTTTGACCTATCCTTAAGTGTTTTATATACACTTGAAGTAAGATTCAAATAGTTTTAAACTCTGATAAAGACCAGATCATTCAAAAGAGAAAACCCAATAATCATGGGTGTAGTTAAATTTTCCTATGAGTGTAGGTACTGTGAAGGCACCATGAATTTTAGCTGAATCGAATAAAGGGAGTAAAGATGTTTCATTCAATTTCATAATTATTTCATTAAATTTTTCCTATTTGGAATGGGGTAACTCTTGTCAAGTTGAGTAAACCTTGACACTCCAAATGTGAATAACTTTCTGTAACAGATATTTTCAAGCCCAGCAAAGCTTAAGTGCCTTAACTAATACATCTTTAGGTTTTGTGTTGAAGTAGAGAAGGAGTGATGATTTTATTTCTTCTTTGTAAATTGCTAGGTCCCGTTGCATCTAATTTGGCTCCAGATCTTTACATTCACCAACTCCTAGAGATCGACTCAAACTAAACCGTGTAAAAACGTTTAACATCGTGCTTGGCAGCTATATTCTCGCAGGTCAAAGTCAGGGACACGAGAGAGAGAAATTCAAGATGACCGACATAAATAGATTAACTTTAGGGTGAAAGTCTTCCTGAACTGTTCTGTGCAAATTAAAGGAGGCCGCTAATAAAATGAGGTTATGAGACTAGCTTTGGCTTTAACTTGTGTTTTCATCTGCAGCAGTTTATGTGTAAGCTGTTCTCAGCAGGGAGGCCTTGAAACACAGTCCATTTAACTCTACTTGTGAAGAATCACAACAGTTAATTCTTAAAGCCTCAAATAAAATTCACATCTAATCAAAAGAAGAACTCTATTAAATTAACTCGGCTTAGTTATTATAAAGTCAACCCTCTGTTCTCAAAATTGTAGCTGACATTTTCTCACACAAACTGAAGAGTTTTTGATTGATGGCAGCCACTGTCTTTTGTTTAATTTATCTACCGTTTGAAAATAAACACTCTTTGTTAATTTTGCAGCTTTCTCGGTTCAGAAGTTTCTCTGAACCGAGAGAATGTGAGATAGCTTCATAAGCCTAAACTCCTTTTTCTAAGCAATTTTTCAAAAAAAAAATCTTTGAATAGATCTGGTGTTTATTCAATTTTTGTGAAAACTTGATTTTCTCTACTTCAACTACATTATATAAATTGCTTTTCTGGAGAGGAATTTGCTAGACAGAAAATTCACTTCTGAGCTCAAATAGGTCTCAGAAGTGTAGTTTAACTTAAATGTTAAGCTAGCTTCACTGTCAACGGTGATGCTGGAAATCCAGCCTCTTTGAGGTTAAACTAGACTCAAGCCTTGAATATTTTAACCAACATACCTTTATCTGAGGGGGATGGTTTGAATCAGATGGCTATAAATTAGACATAATAGGTGGTCTGACAAGGTGTTAGTCCACAAATGCAGAAAAGAGGCCAAAATTAGGATTTTATAAAGGCTCTGACCTCAACCACCTTGAAAAATATTAGGATGTTGCTTAATCAAGAAACCTACCAATTCTGCTAAGAAAAGAGGTCAAATATCCAGATTGAATTGTTCTGTGATATTGTTCAGGCCATTTGAACAAACAGTGGGAATATTTGTTGGGATTTGATGTGTAATTTTAAACTTTTGCACCAAGTTCCTGATTTTCAGGGAATTTATTCAGGTTGTTTGTTGAATAGTCATTCAAATAAAAGATAACATTTCCAGAATTGTCAATAATGTTCATTCATACGATGAGAGTAATGAAAACTCCATGTCTGGCTGCCTCGCTCTTGTTTCCACTAAGAGGATGTACGGTATAATGTACAGATGTGACCTGCACCACGGGGTAGGCAGAGTTCAGGAGCAGTGTTGTGGAAGTTAAAAGGGCTCTGGAGGGAGTCTGTGCCGCCATGTTGGAGTACGACGAAAGGGAGAAGGGGGAATGGGGAACGTCTCTATGCACATGTGTGTGTTTATAGAGCCGGTGTTGACACAGACACAGCCGCTCCATTGTCCTCCTCAATCTCTGGTCAGGATGTTTGAGGGACGCCTCGCCGCTTGGCTCCCTCTAATCTCTGCTGGAACCAAAAACCCTGCAGCTGGAAGGCTTCGGTCCTTGAGGGACGCTGTCAGCGCCGGGACAGTATGGCAGGGAAGGTTACTGCTGAGAAAATGTGGAGCAGTCAATTACAGATCACTCATGAGCTGTTTTAAAACTCCAGGCAGTGAAATAACCCAGGGGATTACAGTAAACCCACCAAGTAATCCTTTGATTTAATAGCTTTTGATTTAGTTTTGTCTTTTTGAACATAGAGTTTGAATTCTTAAAATAAATATATAAATGAAACTCAATGAATAACTTTTAAGAGACTTTCAAGCACTTAAACTGAACACATTTAATGTCTTCTTCCACAAGTTTCAATGTGTTTTAAAAGACAGTTTAGCTTTGTTTTAATTTAATACATCAAATATTTAGCTGCTGTTAATAAATTCAGTACGACCCCAGTTATTTGATCATTGCTTATGATGTTGAATAATAAACAGGATACTGAGTAAGACTGTGCTGAAGTACTCCAAATGAACATGTTTTGCAGGTGAATTATTTTATTATTTATATTTAATCATAAACAAAATCAGATACCAGCTTTGGTGATCATAATCTGCTCAATCTTGCATTAATTTTAGAGTAAAATATTTCAAAATCACCACAGAAAGAAGGAAGTGATCACTCATTAATCTATTATTGATTATCTGAGACCTTGTCATAGAGGAAACCCATCTAGTGGGACATCCATCTCCCCAGCACTATGTTCCAGTTCATTCTGGGAGACTTCAAAGTGTTACCACACCATAAGGGATATAAAAAGTCTATGAAGCAAGTGCTGGATGAGGCTTGGGGTCTCCCTGCAGGGGGATAAGCCCAGAAAACCTCCAAATGAAGGAATCCAATAAGCATCATGGTCAGATACCTTTACTATCTACCTCAACAGAGTCCTCTCAGTGCAGAGGAGCAGTAGCTCTTCTGTTAGCCCTTCGAAGGTGATGGGGCTCCCCACCTCGTCTCCCACAGGAGGACGCACATTTTGTCCTCTTCAATCAAGGATATTGTTCTTTTGGTTGTATTTCAAACCACAAGTGACCTGCAAGAACTTCACATTTTGTTTATGCTGTCTCACACCATCAATATCAGCCTCTCCAACCTATTGCCAGTCATTAACCTAGGCAGAGACTAATGTCAAACTCATGAGGAAGCAGTTCTCTTGGAGGTCAGCTCTTCCAAGCCTCAGACTTAGAGAAACAAATCCTCTTCACGGCTGCTTCACACAAAGTTATGAACCTCTGTAATGATTGCTGTAGGTTAGGGCTGGGACTTAGCAATGGATTCCCATCACTGGCAAAAAGCAGACGCTGAGGCTTCCAAACTCTCCACAGCTACGCCTTGAGATCCTGTCTCTCGCACTTGGCGCTTGCTTTGGTTATAAAAGAACCAAATAACCATAAACAGAGCTCCAGCTCCTCATACTCTTTCAGATTTCCCTATAAATTGTGTTTATGGATCTGGTTTTTACCATTCTTCAGATCCAACACAAACAAAACTTTCCTCCAGTTGAGAGCCACCGCTTCAAACTTGGTTGAGTTGACTGTCATCCCAACCACTTCAAACTAAGTTGTGGATCTGTCCAGTGTGCGCTTAGCATGCCAACAAGCCCACATAGACTGCAAAAAACAAAGATGAGACCTTGAGCCTTGCAAACCAGACACCTCCTCTCCAAGGCCACACCTTGAGAGCCAGTTCATGGATCCACAAAAAGAATTGTTGACAAAGAACCAATCAGATTTCAACTCATATTGAAAACAATGTTTGTGCTGATAATGAAGAAATACGTCTTGATTTTGCTGCTCAATAGCATCCTTGGCATACCGTTAACATGCAAATGTGTAAAGCAGCACAAAAAACCTGAAAAGATCCACATCTTGAAACATGAGAGGATAGAAGACCCAAACTTTTTCTGATGTTTTAGTTTATTTATGTTTTGGCCAAAAAAAACCCTCTGGGGGATATTAAGATATCAAATATATTTGGTTCAATTTTATCTGCACCTTAACTGGACCTTCAAACTTCAGAAGGACACACATGACGTGATGGATATTGGGCCTACACCCACAGCTCTGACATCTCTGTTTTCTCCTATAAAAAGCCGTTTTCTTAATTCCAGCCTCTCCCAAAGATTAATTATTCAAATGGAGCCTTGTGTGTCATAGTGAAGACTGGGTTTTGTCCGCAAGGACACAGAGGTGATCCCCGCCCCAAGAAGGCGATATAAGTAGATTCATTTCAAGGTGCCTGTTACTCCAAAGACTTTATTAGATTTAGTTAATGAGAGAGAGCAGGGCTGGCTGGCGGTCTGAGCTCAGGTTGGGGAGCTGGAACGTAATTAAACCTCGAGTCTGACGATGCCACTGTTACACACTTTGATATAAAAAAGGAAAACTCACTCAGCAACTAATCTCTACCAAAATTAAAACAGTTACATCATTCGTCACGCTTGTTTCTCTTTTTTTTTTCTCTCAAAATGAGATGAATCCTTTTTTTCTTTGTTCTTGCTCTGTTCTCACCACCTCAACACCTTCGACTCTCCATCTCCAAGGGAGGTGTAGCCACACGTTGGTCTGTCTGAGAGCTGGTTAACCTTTTAGAGTTTTATGTCTTCCATATGCCCTGCTGGGGCTTTTATGGCTGGACTGCGTAACACAGGAGAGGCTTTTATGTTTCCAGGCTAGCACGCATACGTTTTCTCGTCCGAGCAATAATGAGTGTTAGTATAGATTTCCTGTGGCTCAAACAGCAGACTTAATTGACCTGAACAGCCCTGAGTGACTTGGCACCTCCCGTCTCAACCTTCCCTCCTCCATCGCCCCCCCCATCAGGACCTTTCCTCTGGACAAAGAGGCTTTTGTCCCCAGGCCTGCGCCGCAGCGCTCTAAAGCTTTGTTGACTGTTTCTGTCTGACAGAGCAAATAGCTCTGGCCTCCTTTTGTTTATTGTAATTCTTTGAAGTTTAAACATAGTTTATACAAAGTCCCATTTTTTTGACATTGTTTGCTGCCTGCGGGGGGGAAATAGAGAAAGAAGAAAGAACACAGGCTTGTTATTTGTAGATTTTCCTGACTGTATGTTGCTGTCTGACCTCTTCTCATTTTTCTCCCTCTCTCCATTTCTTTTCCTCCCTCCTCCATGGCCAGGGATCACATATACACAGTGGACACGGAAACTGCCAACAGTGACGAGATCTTTTTCAGTAAGGTGAGTGAGTCGTGGGACTCTCTGAGGATTGGTTGTTCTCGTTGTGCTGTGATTTGACAGCGTAACCCTAATAACCATCCTCGCTCTGTGTGTCTGCGTGCGCACGTGGTTCTGTGCATGCTTCCATCTATGTGCCCGTCAGCACTCTTACACACCTGCTCAGAGACATGAGCTTGCCACGGTGACCCTGCAAAGACAATTATCCAATCAGTCGGTTAACAAACCGCCTGCATCATGCGTTGTTCATCAGTGGGACGGTGGAAGTTTACTAGAGCTGTAGCAGATGCTAAAAGGAAGAATCTTGGCCAACTACAAAGCTGAGTGAAAGTCTTGATTCATCTTTTTTATGCTTTTTCACATATGTCAAAAAAATTCATGGATTTTTGCTATCCACAGGGCAGCAATGAAGAAGGGTTAGGGGGATTTCTTGGACAGCAATGTCTCCCAGCCAGTCTATGTTCAATTTCCATGACAACCAAATAGTTCTGCACGATGTTTAATGATTGTCTCAGTTTCTTACAGGTTAAACTCACATACGCACTACAGCATCAAGATATATGTTTCAGAGTGAATGCATCATTTTGTAATCAAAATGTTTGCCGTCAGCCCCCTAATAAGTCCATTTGGATTCAGAGACGTTTCTATGGAGACAATCAAAAACAAAAACACAGCCTCTTACTTCTGGATGGCCATGGTGTTGGAGCTTGAGCCATACAACTCATATCAGAGACCTTTTTCTGGGGCTTAAGGAGATGCTGCAGACATATCAACAGCCATCTTTATATTTTGGCTCCAAAGAGCCAGACTCTCTTTTATATTTTGAAATGGTCTTTATCAGTATTTCTTCAGAATTCAAATGTCAAATTAACATTTTTTTCTTTAGTCATTTTGCACATTTCTTTTTACAATTTGATTGTTTACTTTCTTGTCAACAGCATGTCCCAATGCAGTGCTGAAAATAACAGACTTTTGTGGACATACATCTGTTTTAGCTCCACCAAGTTGATTCCCGATGAGCAATTAGCTGAAAACTTTGCAGACAGTAGATGATGCATATCTCTGGTCCATTATCCTGTACTTTCAAAACAGTGTTTCAGACTGTTCAAGTGTTCAAGAAACTATCAACAGTGCAATCTAAAGTGCAGAACATGCTAACATAGTCAGGTACCAGGCCTGGAATAAAAATCAGCAAAAAACACCCAAACACTCAAAACTGTAGTAGCATTTTCAAAGGCCTGCAAAGGTTTTTCTTAAGAAAATCTCAAGAATTCAAGAAAGGCTGGTTTTAATTTTTTTTTACAGTACTGTTAATGTTGACCAAAAGGGAATTTAATTACAAACATTTAAAATATTTAAACAGTATCTGATATTTTCACCACATCTTTTCTGCAAAGTCCATTCTCTTTTTCATTTTACCCACTCCTCACTGGCATCCATTGGCCTCAACATAATAGATGCAAACAAAGCTCAAAACAAGGGCGTTCTCTTGTACACAACCACCCTCCGTCTCACTTCAATGTCAAAGCCCGGTGAGTGGGTCTTAATGAGAGCGGGCTGCAGATGAAAGGCTGGTGAGGAGAGGCGAAGACTGATTGATGACCAAGGGTCTTTAATCAGCGGCTGAGCTCCAAACATGCTTCACAACGGCGGCGGGGCACACAGTGGTCTGAACTCGTGGCTGAGCGTTGACCCTCAGGCCACACAACGAATGGTGTATGTGTGTTAGTGTTGGAGCATGATCGCGCATGTCGCTTAGCATTGATTAATCAATGTGTGGACTATAGGGTGGAATTTGTCCTTGGATAGAATCGGTTCTGATCTGCGGCCTGCATTGTGCTTCCACCTCTCTGGCAGAGAAATTAGGTTTTCAGAAAGGTAAACAGATCATCCGTCAGTGCTCAGAATAAAGTTGGTCTCAGAGCAGTTTCCTGATGTGGAGAATCAATGATGGGGAATCTCAGATGATGATTATTGATCACTGTATGGATGGATATTGAGCTGTCTGCTTGGGCTTTTTTTCCCGCCTAAATGTTAAGTCTGTTTACTCTCAGGAACTCTCCTTCTCTGTGTGTCCTGTTTACATTGATTATTTCTCTTTTTAATCTCAGAAAATGACCTGGAAGTCCAGACAGGCAGACGTGGACACTTGCCGAATGAAAGGAAAGCACAAGGTAACACATTCGTCACAATTTACAAATATGTCATGCTTTACACAAGTTCACATCAGATTTAATAACTGAGTCTCTCCGTTTTGTTTTTCTTCACAAACACACAGACATTGACATAAGACCCTGAATATGCATCAACTTATTTTTTGTGGTTTACATAATTTATAAAGTTCATCAGTGGGAATCTTCATATCTTTCAGTCGTGTAATCTTATGCAAAAAGATTTATTGTTTTCATTAAAAACAAGGCCATTAAAGTCAGCTGAAAATATTGCGTCCCCTGATGAAAAGTTAGTGTTTGTTACACATGGATGACATGTACTTTACTAGAAAAGCAAAAAAGGAAGAACAAGCTTATTAATCTGTGAGTCAAATGTTGCTATTAGTGTGATAGTATAAAGACAGAAATGTCACCGCTCACTTTCTCTCTGTTTTGTTCTTTTATTCTGCTCTCTGCTCCCTGAAGGATGAGTGTCACAATTTCATCAAAGTCCTCCTGCAGCAAAATGGTGACACCCTGTTTGTTTGTGGAACAAACGCCTTCAATCCATCCTGTCGAACCTACAAGGTAAGGGAAGCACGCTCCTCTTCATGTAGACACATTTGTTCTCAGATATACTGCACCCGCTGGGCGTCATTTATCAAAAGTGCATGCAGCAGAAAAACAGTTGCAGCGTAATTTTTAAACAAATGTTGAGATTTGCCACTTTGAATGTGAGCGTAGGGCACACCCAGATAAAACCCACTGCAGGTAGTGGATTGTGAATGCAAGTCTTGACTGTGTGGATCTATGTGTTTGTGGGAAAATTTATGGTTTACACTGCTGGATTTCTGGTGATTTGTTTATTGTGGTTTATATTTTTTATTGTCGTTTTCTATCAGATTACTTTGAAGTTTAGAAAAGAAGGTTGTATGAGTGGTCCATCAGCTCCGCAAATTTGTGTCAGTGTAGTTGCCTAAATATTGTAGGACATTTAAGAATAAAATATGAAAACTTTTGTCAATAAAATTGGCTGTATTTTTAAATTGGAAACATTTTTATAGCAGTGATTTGATATCAGAATGTCTCAGGAAGATGTGCCTTAAACAATGTTACTGTATAAATCTGACCTGGGTGAGTAATTAATTGCTGATTGTTTGCGCAAAACAGATAATGAACAATAAACAGGAGCTACTTCAAACATCTAATGTCATTATTGGGCACTTGAGACAAAGGTTTACTAGAGCAAAGTGATCAGAGGCTATAAAATTGATTTAAGGTTAGAAAGTTAAAGTGTGCCAAATTCTAGTAATGCATTCAAGGTGGAGAATTTGCTGCTTTAGAGACATGAGCCTCGCCAGACTGTGCGGTTTGGACAGGATGCACGTTTTCAAATATGGATGTCATTGGAAAGCAACTGTGAAGGGCACTAATGGGGAGATAAATTTGTGCACATCTGCACAATATTGCATTGGATAGTTGGGTGTAAAACTGTTGCTCTGCAGTGGATGAACTAACATTGACCTGGGTTGAAGCTGCACAATATATGGAATAGCAATCCTCTTTGCATTATTTAGTGTCTCCAAACTCACAGTCACAAAGGACAGTTTGGATTCAGAAGGTTATTATAATTCAGGCCTAATGCATTCAAATCATGACAGTCCATCAAACATTTGGCCAGATGTATCACTTCCTTAAATGCCCAAGTTTTATGTAGCTCTTAATGATATAATGAGGAAATCATGAGGATGAAAAAGAGGAAAATGTGAGTTAACTGCAATCAGTATTGTCATCACAACATTGAACAATAATATCTCTGTATCATGTTTTACTAATATTGTGCTGCTCTAGTCTGAGGAATGTCAGGACTTCACGCAATTCCAAAAATTTACTGTACAATTTTTATATTTGCTAAAGATGATCATAAAATAAGACATTAAAATAGGTTATTTTAATGTCTATTTAAGGTTTTCATAAATGAAGCTCTCTTATGTCGTCTTTTCCCACTATCTCTTTCTTGTACTTGTCGCACTATTGCACATTAGTTGACACTAAAATGATCCTGCAGCTACTTCCTTTGCATTTTGACGCTTGTATATTTAATTTGACACATCACAGATTTTAGGTGAAAATGTTCAGCTACATGAGAATGACAGCTTTCAGATGTCATGTATTCTGCACATGTTTACCAAAAGTAGATGCTAAAAAAATCAATGGGCCTCAGATATTGCAGCAGTAACCCAATAACAGAACTTTGCCATGCATTGTGTCTGCACTGATAAAGATTCACTCACATTGGCATGCAGAAGGCTGTAAAAGGAAATACACAAATTAAAGTATTTCATGATTTGGCTGATAATTGACACCTTGTCAGCTTTGAAATGTCATTCGCAGTCAGTCGGATCCCTAAATATGTAATTAAAAGCAATAAAAAAACCCCCCTGAAATGTCTGATCACTGGACTCCGCACCATTCAAAGGTACACACTAATCTTCAAAGATGGGACAACACGATTTTTGGTATGCCTGCGTAATAGCAAGATTAACTCAACTCATTTTCCAAGTTTATATAAAAACAAAAAACCTCAGTATGTTTTGAGTTCACCTTTATGAACTATTGTGTCATGGATTAAAGTAAATGACTTTCATTGAAGTCTTTGTCTCCAGTTTGATGTGCTTGATTTAGAAGCACAGAAACCTATCAGCCTGCATTCTGTCACACACAAACACACATTCACACGTTGTGAAATGGAGGTGATGACAAAGTCCTGAAATCCAACTCAGCCATCTCCTGTAAACTTCTTTGGGGTTGTATTCATGCAGGCATGTCGGGAAGGCATTATAATTCCCTCAGGAAAAGTGAAAGCAACACAGAAAGTGATTTATTTTTTAACCTCAAGCCAAAAAAAAAAAAAAAAAAGAAGAGCAGGTGGACAATAAAATTGACTTGAAAAATAAAGCTGTTAATAGAAATAGACATGTGAGACATCTATAGGAAGGAGGATGTACAGACATAAACATATGGGGAGGAAGGATTATCTTTCCTTTACTGATGAAACCTACATTTTTATGGTGTGCAAAAAAGAAAAATAATGTTGTTTCAATTAGTGTACTCGCATAACCAGTTCAGTCCCTGTCTCTATTTCTGCTAATAGAAACCAACATCATAGTTGCTCAAATAAACAAGGCACAGGGGAAATAAAGGAGAAAAGATGTGTTTCCAGGCAAGAATATCCCAGATCGGAAATAAACCCAGATTCATATCACAAGGTAACCCAGGCTGTGGACAACATACCCACCTTTACCTGATTAATTTTTTCACACAGTGTCACATTAGAGCGACAGAATATTTTAGCACTTTATCCTAAATGGAAGAAACTGGACACTAAAAAAAGTACTTCCTTTTTTTTAGTGTCTATATTTATTCAGTCCCTTTACTCTAATACCTCTAAATAAAATTCAGTACCAGGGAGTTTAGTTGTCAACTAAATATTAAAGTCTCTTGTAAATCCAACTATTCCTAAAAAGCGTCACAGATTGAAGAAATTTTGTGAAAAAAAAGAATAATAAACACAACTTTACAGAAACATATTATAATGTTTGGTTGGAGCATTAAAAAAACTTTAGGAAAATTGACATTATGAATACTAGAGTGAATCAGGTTACAAGGTTGACATGAAGCCGTGAAGGTAAGGAAAGAAATATGTGGTCATTTTCAGAAAAATCTACTTTTGCACTTCAACGCTGAATGGGATCAGAATACGTCTCGATTTTATAAATCCTCAAAATATAACTGGAATTATAAAGGTTATTTAAGCAGACAAAAATGCATGTTAAGTTAACATGCATTTTTATATTGGTAAAGTTTGCATTTACTCAAACTCCTCTACTCTTTTGAACAGCTCATCTGTTCAAAGGTTTGTAAAGTAAATAAAGCACTTAATAAACGAAAGGAAACAAGTTGAGTGCTGCAAGATATCAACAAACATTAAATTACCATATAATTGCAGCAAAAAAGATTTTCCACAATACTGCCCATTTTTCCATCATTACAATGACCTTATGTTTCTTAAACTCTATTAGATTTGGATATAAAAGACATTGAAAGGCCATCCAACAGTCCAAATATGTTGGCATTCAGTGGAATTGCAATCATTGTGATCTTTTCTACTGCTCTATTTTAGAAGCTATTGAAAGGCTCCAGCGTTAGTTACATTTTGATTCGTTTTGCTCCATTTATTTTGAAGTATTATATTGATTCCCAAGAGACAATGATTCAATTTTTGGAGTTTTACAGTCTGAACAGTGAAAAGAAACGTATGCAGATGGTGGTAATCTAAATTATTTCATGTTAAGCCCCCAAATTTGGTATATACTCTTTACAGAAACTACCTAAAGATTGTTTTCACATTCAAAGTTGAAGGGACATATGTAAGGTATGAAGGGCTTTGTTGTCCCTACAAATGTTCCTGTTCTCCTTGTCTGAATGCGATGCGACATTGAGATTTTGTCTGTGTAGCCTGTGGGGGAACGCTCTCCTGCTTTGGTCCACTAGGTCTGTTTATCAGAAAAGGAAGATGTTTCCACTCCGTTGGCTTTGTGGTTCAGCATGCTAAGAGTGAGCGTCTTTCAATTCACTGACTCCTCCTGCAGGGAGAGTGGATTTTATGTCTCTGCATTTATCAGGGTTGGTTAGCTTTTATAGCGCCTCTGGTTATGGTTTCAAGGTTTGTTTTAGCAGTTAGTGCACCGATATTGCTGCGAGTCGACTGGAGTTACTGGGATGCATGGGGGAGGAGTTATAAAACCTATGGAGAAAGCATGCTGCCTGTGACAGAAAAAAATAGGACACTTGATTTATTGATTTTGGGGGAGCAATCAAAAAAAAGTGTTATTTATGGTTGCACAATATCTTTCAGATGAACTTTGTTTAGCTAGATCTGTTTGGGTAGTTTAGTGTCTTCGATTTACATTGACTTGCAGAAGTATTCACTTGAATATTTTTAAGGTGGAAACAAATTAATATATGGTATATTTTTATTTGCAAACAAAAATCTGAAATGTTTTGATTCAATTTTGATTGTATTCATTCACTGTAAGTCGATATTAAGCAGAAATACCTTCCTCTTTTGGATTATGTCTTTACCTGCCAAAGGCCTGTTATCTTTGTAAAATATCTCAGACTCAGTCAGATGAATGGAGAGCATTATGTGAAGATCAGTTTTAAAATTTGGATTTTGATCGGGGTGATCATACAAATAAATATGCTTTCGATAAAATCTTCTACTGTAACACTGTTGTTGTCCTGTGGGAAAGTGAACATTTCCCCCCGTTTTGAAATATTTGTCAGGTTTTCATCCTGCTTTGCTCTGTTATGCTCCATCCATCTTCTAATCAACCTCTAATCGGCTTCAGAAAAGTGTCCCCAAACAAAATGCTGCCATCTCTATCATAATGTTTTTTGTTCAGATTAAACAGTTTGATTTCATCTGAGCAGAGCAAGCTTTTCGACAAGTTTGCCGTGTCCCTTACATGACATTTGCCAAACTGAAGGCCAGACTTCCTGTGGTTTTCTTTAAACACTGGTCTTCTTCTTAACACTTTTCCATATAGCTCCAACTTGCCCAGCACAAAGCTGTAGTGTCAACAAATTTTCTCACCTGACCCTGGGACCTGTTCAGCCTCTCCGGTTATTACGGATAAATGTATGTGCATGCATGATTTTTTTTTCCTCCACTTCCCAATTATACAATTTTGAAATATAGTTTTAATTATTTTTTCTCTCATAAAGAAGTTGTCATTTTTGTGACTGGATAATAATAAAAAAAATATGCCTGTACCCAAGCAGCTTGCAGTGAAATCATTGCAAACATGCAACCTTACAGCACACATTTTTCAAAGCTTCTCCCATGCTGCTCTGCTGGCAGACTCTCAGGGCAGATACCAGGCCTTTGATGGCCTGCTGGGCTTATCCAGGCAGCCTGGTCAAAACTGCATGTGTGTGTGTGTTGTGTGTGAATGTGGTTAAATCCACCTTGGCCACAGTTTGGCTCTCCATCTCACCAGTGTGACAGCACTGAAAAGAGCCTCTGTTTTGGGGCCAGCCTCATCCCACATTAATCAACGACGCTGCGAGGGCAAGCAGGAGGGACTGGGAGGAGTAGATGAGGAGACAGGAGGGGAGAAAGAAGGACCAGCGAAGGCGCCAGCCCAAACCAGCACCATCCCACATTGTTTTCTGCTTCAATGGCTTTCCCACCTAGTTATTATTTCTTTATTTTTAACTCCCCATTGTGTTTCTGCTGTGTCTGTTTTAGAATGTGATCAAGGTTTTCTCTTTATTGGCTTTCAATATTGATTTGCCTCATCCACTTTGTGTTCCAGAAAGCATACGTTAAAAGACCTTGACAGCATGATGCAGTCTTTTTGTTCAGTTCTCTGCAACATTAAACTCTATTTCCCCCCCCATCTCTTCTTCCCTCTTCTTTCTCTCTTTCTGCAAAGCACTAACACCTCGCTCCCTTCGTCGCTCCCATCACTGTACCATCTTTCCTTCTGTTGCCTTCTCCCTCTGTCACTCTCTTGCTGCGCTGCCATAATAAACGCCCTATCCAGCTGGGTTGATATATGAATGGAGTCAGTTTCATCGCCTGTTGCCTGGTGCAGCAGTGGGAGTCGGTGGGGAGTCTCTAAGACTCCCAGGTGATGGGGCCTCGACTTGATTTTTGTGCACTTAAAATTACTTGCACACACTCAAGTGTTTGTTGTTGTTGTTGTTGAAAAAATACTATTACCCGTTTTTTTCCTCTAAAGTCTATTCTATTATAAATAAAATGCAGAATTATAGGTAACTTTACATCAAAAAGTTCTCATCTACATGCACCATATGTTCAAAAATAACTCTCAAACAAACAAGGGAAGTTAATATTTTGATGAGTCAGTATAAAAAAGATTTTTTTAACAGCCACAAACACTCTAGTTTCCATTTCTAGTCCAAAATGTGTTAACACATTTTTCATCCCTCTATTCCTCAGAAACTGGTTACAGAGAAATGGGCTGTGACTATTAATCTCCCGGGGAAGTATGTTCTGTTTTTAGATTGCTACCATCTCTCCCAGGACAGGTGCGAACTGGTGCACTTGACCTTTATGGATGGAGAGAGTTGTTGCAGGTGGAAAAATATTTTGCAGCAGAATAAATTTACCAGGGCTTAACCCAGCTGCAAAGAGTAGGTCAACCATCTATAAATTAATCAGCAAGCAACGAGTAAGACAGTGGGGACTTTTGGGCTCTAAGAACCAAGTCATAGACATGAATTAATGAGAACTTTTATTATTTTGGAAGAGCTGACACATTCCAATGTGAATAAACCCCGTGTAATGTGCAGCACACAGTCCATAAAACATTAAGCTTTACTGTTTTCCAGTAAATGATAAGTGCCAGCTCAGAAAAAGAACCTGTTGACATAATGCCCACAAACTGTGGAGCTTTTTTAGTCAGGCTAGGTGGCATGCACTTCAAACCTGACTTGTAAAACCAAGACTTCAGACTCAACTTAAGCTCATGGACTCAGGTCTGATTGACAATCTTTGTTTAATGTAATCATGAGTGAAAGCAAGCTGATATGTATACAGACTGCAGCTCAGACAGCTAATGCAGCAATGTAAGCACATAATTTTTGTCAAACGGTGCATTCAGTTTAATACCCAAGATGTTTCTAGGCAGTGGGTTTTAATGATTTGTTACCATCTGCTCATATTTTCTCTAGCTTCTTAATATTCATCGCTATGATCTTCCTCCAATTTGGTCTTGCTCTTCAAAGAATTGACATGCATCTTGGACTTGCCTCACAAAAGACACAAAACTTGGTTTGAACTTTCTTCTCAAAGACTTTAAGAAGCACGTTAAAGGCTTGAGATGACTTGGACTCATCTCTCAAAAACTTGCCCCAGAAAAACTCAATGCTTGGCTTGGAAGTTTCTCTGAAAGACTTGACTTGGACTTGCCAATCAAAGACTTGAGGCTTGACTTAGAAAGGATTTAAGCACATCTGTAGTTAAATGTGGCAACAATATCGACTCTGGCACACTATATATCGGTACAGTCAACAAATAATATAAAAATAAAGTTCAGTAAGCTATTCAATTTGAGTCCCATGGTGCTTCAAGTAGCATAAATTTGTTTTGAGTAAGAAATCTCCTGATAACGTCTGATTTATCGGAACCACACGGAACCACACAAACGGGGGATAAGAACCTCACTTTTAATTCAGAACCAATTATAATGTTCCTGATGGGCATGTTCCGGCTCCACGTTGTGTTTGTCTAATTAATTAGCATGTAGCCTATGGAAAACACAAATGAGTTCTTGTAGTAATTAATTCATTTAGATGCATTGCACCTTAAGCCAAGGTTACTGTACATTCAGCCTGCCAAAATGCACTACATCCCCAGAGAAGAGTGTTTTGTTAGTGCAACACGTGACAAAGCTCTCATTATGCTGAATGGTGTTTCCACAAAGCTGAAACCTGTCTGTCTTCTTTGCAGCCAGTAGGGTTGACAGCATAATAATGTTTGTCTGCTTAATGGCGGAAAAATGCCACAATTCTCTCAACCAGTTCTAATATTGAATTTCCTTCTGCTTAAAAATGTTCTGGTGGAGTGTGGCAGGTTTATCCTTTTCTGCCTGCCATATTTCAAAACACTGAATATTGCTTTTGACAGGGCTAACGCCATGTGAAGGAGCGTTAGGGTGTCGCTTCCCCACACATGCCAACTCAACAGGAGATTGGAGCCGTATGCGTATCTGCGGCAGTGGGGCTGGGAGTGTCTTCCTTTGCTTGGACGGCAGGAACAGATTAGTGACAGCCGGCCAGGCCCAGCGGACAGAGGTCACTACATCAGTGGAATCATCTGAGAAGATGGAGTGTGGAGTGATACGTTAGTGTTCGTTAAAGACGGAGGGCGTGCTTATGTTACGTAGATGACAGAAAATGCTGACGTTGCACTCAGATTCAGTAGCTACACCTGACCTTCAGCTACTCATGTCTGCTCTGATCTGTCTAATCTATAATTACAGCCTTTCCTCTCTTATAACAATTTGCGTCCGCCTTGCATTGCTATATTATCCTGCTTTAATTGCTGCAGAAACAGAAGGAATGAGAGTCTGTGCAATGCCCTGCATGCCGCTGGTGCTTCTATGTTTATTGTAAAAGGTCACTTATAATTTTCCCTGCCAAATCAGCCTCAACAATTTCTTTGGCAAGCTTTTCCACCGTTGCGCTGGGGTTTGTGTGCGAGTGTGTGACCTTTTTAGTGGGCAGATGATAACCGTTTCCGCCGAGACAGGAATAGAAGACAAAATGACCTGTTTCGAGACCAGAAAGGGCGGCGTAAGCAGTTTGCAGCCTTAGTGAGCCGCGGCGTTCCCCCCAAGATTTTGTCAAGAGATGGTGGAGAAAGTGAGAGCTGTTTGTCAAGAACAAGATAGAAAAAGAGATACAGGCGGAAAATGACTATGAAATATTAACTCTGCAAGTGAAATGTTCTCTCATCTGTGAGTTTGCACGCCTCTGGTTCTTAGCCAGAGTAAAAGAGCATCCTGAGAGATGCTGGGCAACACAAGTTATCCCACGGTGGGACGATAGTGACCTTTCATCCATGTCTGATTATGTGCCATGCTCTGCCAATTTCACTGGAACAAAACTAGAAAAACTTATCTCAATTCCATTTTCAATAGATCGTCGGCTAGAATGAAAACACAAATTTTCAGTGCCTTGAAAATTACTCAAAACAGATTTGGAATTGGCAACATAATAGGATTCATTTAACAAACAACTAATACAGTTACTAAATGACATATTTTACTAACATATTTACCATATAAATATCTGACAATACCAATATTTTCCATAACATCCATTTAGCCACCGTCTTCCACCTATTTGAGATCAGGTTTCAAGGGATAAAAGGTTTAGAAAGGAAACCCGAACCTCCCTCTCCCCAGCAACACTCTCTAGGTCATTCTGATGGATCCCAGGGCATCCCTAGTCCAGACAGGACACTCACTAGGGACACGCTCACTAGTGAGAGATTCATTACTCATAGAGTAAAAAGCTTTTATTTTTTTCCATTTGTAATGGCAAATAAAAGCCAAAATTCAGTGTCTCAGGTAATTAGAGTTTCACATTAGACCAACAAAAAATTAAGCACAAATAGCAGGCTTCTGAAAAATATTTACATTTACATGCACTCGGTGCATGGCTGGACCTGCTCTCACTACCTGTTGCTGGTACATCCTTTCCCTACCACATTTCTTCCTTCCACTCAACTTTCTGTCAATATGCCAATATGAATTCCAACTTCCTCAGCAATGACCTTTTGTGGCTTACCCTCCTTGTGAAGGGTGTTGACAACTGTTTTCTGGACATCCGTCAAGTCCACAGCCTTCCCCTATGATTGTGCAGCCTATTAAAGACTGGTTAAAGGCTCAGGGAAGTTTTGAGTTAATTAATTGATGAGTTTCCATTAATGACGTTTTCTGAGACACTGAATTTTAGATTTCCACTGCCTGTAAGCCAGAATAATCAAAATTACAAAAGCTTAGAATATGCCACTTTATTTATAATGATTGTATATATTTATAGTTTATCATTTTATTTTTAATGGCAATGTTCTGGCTACATTGTCAAGGGAAATTGTAGTTTGTGAGAATCACTTCTCGAAGGACTCTCTTGAAAACAGCCTACTGTTCATTGCAAATCTGCAGATTAAACCCTCCTCATGCAGGTCCACTCGACCAATAGCTACATCATTGTTGGTTATACATCTGGGTTAATCTGGGTCTGACTCAGATGTAATATTGTACAACTACGCATGTCTGAAGTGTAAACACTAAGTTAGGGGGCGTGGCTTCCAGTAGTAGCTTATTTGCATAAAGTGACAGTCCTAAAGCAACAAAGCAGGCATAATCTCATTATCTGAGAAGGATGTTTTACTAAAAAAGTAATGAAGATGTTTTGGACAGCCTATCCTAATTTATTCAAGGAAGCAGAATTGGTCTCCTTCTATATTCAAAAATCTTTAACAAGTTCTTCCCAAACAAGACATATCAGCACAAGACCATAGGAATGCAGCCAAAACAGTCACCATTACACAATCTACTACTAAAACTTCTCACAACCTCTGCTTGAGCCTGCTTGCTCACAACATTTTTTCTTCACACAATTTTTTTACATCTTCACAGCAAAACAAAAAAATGCTTAGACCTGGCATGAAGATCTGGCTTGAGGGTAGCTAAAACTCTTTTTCAACATCAGCGCAGTTGGAGAATGAAAAAAAATCCATTCACCCTTATTGTGAGACATCTCTGCAGAAAATGTCTCTGTTTTTCTCGCTTGGTGACAGCTTCCCAGATACACCCACATGTGCGGCTTTGACAAACCTCAGCAGGGCACCAGAGGTTATTTAGTTAAATGAGCACTCTGCTGGGTTGAATAAGACATTCTTTTTTTTCATTAAGTCACCCTCCCTATGATAACATGTTTTGTTTTTACCACCGTCTTTGAGAACATTTTTCAAGATCATTTCCTTCAACTGGCTGTTAAGACCTTTTGAATTCCCAGAAAGTGCAGCTGGTCTTATTGACGCCACACTCAACACATTTCTGATTTGCTCCTGACCTTTCTGATGTTTCTTGTCCTGCAGATGGACTCCTTGGAGGCTCTAGGAGAAGAGATCAGCGGGATGGCGCGCTGTCCATACGATGCCAAGCATGCCAATGTTGCACTCTTTGCTGGTAAGACTAAATTTCTCTGTGCAAGTCAATCGTCCAGACATTTTAACAACAAATCCTGTTGACATTAAGAAACAAGCTGTTCAATAATGCAGTTCACTAGAGATTTAACAAGATCTTGCCATATTAAAATGTTTCTCATCAAAGCTTGGAGTCAGCAAGTTGCTGTAAGGATGTGACTGTTTGTGAAGTAACTAAGCTTTTACCAAAGGGTCTAGATATGAAGCTAATAGCTTGGGTGTCTAAGACTAATTCAAGTAATAAAGGAAGTTGTTCTTGAATTGGCCGTTTGTGGTGAGGAAGACGGGCAATAAAGACTTCTGGTGTGTCTAAAGATTTTGGGTGTGTCCCCCTTTGAAGCGCTCTGTCTTCGTTGGTCCTTAATTGACTGCGAAGACTGGAAATGAGAGGATAGTCTATGATTCAGATTTAGTCCCTTACTTTGATGTATATCATGTCAACTAGGTGTTGGTGCCAAACACAAGCTGTTAAATAAATTGTTTTTTTTTATTACTTATTTCATAGGTTTTATAATCAAATGCAACCTTTAGATGTTGCAGTCCCTGAATTTGGACACACCCTGCTAATGAAAAAGAGCACTTTGTTAAAATCAAGCTTTGAAGAAGCATCCACAACTTTCAAATTGTTTTTCTGGCTGCCCTATTGGATACTCAGTATAAAACAAGAATATAAATGATTTTCTTTTTAGCACTGTGAGGGTTCAGGGGCTAGCTAAGTAGTTGTGAGTCTGCACTGCTAGTTTAAAAGCTGTCAGGGTGTGATTAGTGAAAATTTTACAGTATCATCTTGTCACGTGAACTGCTAGATGCAGTTACTTAAGCCATTTGGAGTCAAATTAGACAGTTGAAAATATTTGAGTGACAGATTATTTTTGGTCCTATTTAATATTGTTTTTAATACCCTGTGGTTTTAAGGAGCATTCTGACAACATATTGTAAAGCAAAGCCAGTGTGTGTAACATGCATCAGAGGAAAATTGCCAAACATGCCTCTGTTTTTGCTCCAAGTCTGAAATTAGTTTCCTATTAGGATCTTTGGAAATGCATCAGTAGTACTATGGTAACTGAAATAATAATTTGCCTCTGACTTTTCTGTTATTCCTTTTGTTTCTTATTTAGTTTCTTTCAATATGAAGGTGATTTATGAAAGGAGGAAACCAGAATGAGTCAGCTCTCTTTACTGGTGGAATGTGACCCACATGCTACAAAAGACATCCAGTCCTCGTTCATATTTATTATGATCCGATTTATGACACTATTGATGATCTGTCCCGTCTGGTTTCGAACACATGTTGGATGCCAAGCCAGAGCAGTTAATATGTAGCAGATCTACTTGGAAAAGAGCTAGAAGCTCTGAGTAATCATGAGGGTTTCTCTCTCTGCTATCCTTTCAATTATGTCGTTTGAGTTTCCACTGTGGTTAAGACCAAGCCAGGCTGAGGTCATTCTGGTGGCGCATTGTGTTTGGGCAGTCGTGTGTGTTGGCATATCCATGAAAGTGTGTGACTGTGGCTTAAACAAGGGAATGTGGGGATTCTGTATTTTATTCATAGCTGTGCAACATGTTTAAGTTTTGTTTGTTGTTTGTTGTGGAATTCCTTCAGTTTGTGTGACTCATCCATTTTCCAGGTCTCAGGCTTCTGAAATATGTTAGTGTATCCAACCACAGAGAGCAGGAATCTCTGTGTTACTAAGTGCTTTTTTATTTCCTCTCTTCTTTATGGCTCTCTGTGTCTTACTCTCCTTATTCTTCTCCATCTTTCCTCCTCATTGCACTTTCTACCTCTGCATTCCCTGTCCAGATGGCAAGCTGTACTCAGCCACTGTAACAGACTTCCTAGCGATCGATGCGGTCATCTATCGTAGTCTTGGCGACAGCCCGACTCTTCGCACTGTCAAACATGACTCCAAGTGGCTGAAAGGTGAGTTGAGGATATGAAAACTCACTTGTTGCTGGGAAAAGAAAAAATGTTTCCAAAGATGCATCACCATGTGTGTTGAAACTGCAGAATAGGCATAGGCAGGTTTCACATATCAATAATCCCAAAGTTTAAATGTCTGAAATTAAAGATTGCAAAACTGTTTCTGTTATATACAATCACTCAATTGCTTTTCTTTGGAAAAGTAATTGAGTGTTGTTCCTCTTGTTACACACTGCAAGTCAGCTGGCTCCCCCATATTTCTTGAAATAGTTAAAATAAAAAAATCAATGCATTTAATGAATTGAATGCTTAAACATGTAAAGAGCGGAGATTAAAACAGGTTAATATATATTTTATGTCAAAAACATTTGTTAAAATTGGATGAAAAGTAAAATATTATTATTTTGTGGTCCCTGCGCTACGCTGCATCATGAAATTATTTAATCTGGCTCAATAGACTCAAACATCTGACTGGTCAATCTGGCAAATTAGCTTCAGATCAGCCAGATAGGAAGAAGTTCCACCCACTGACTAGACTTGTAAGAAATAAAATAAAATCAGTAAGCACTGCAACCTTGAAATGATCAGTTGAATAATTACAGATGGCATTTTGTAATGTTTATATTTAACTTATTACATATTTTATTAACTATGCCTGTTTTAATCATTTTGACTATTAAGAGAAATGTGTAATTTGATTATTTACTTACTTGTTCACTAAATTGTGGCATTTTTGTACCCGTAAGTATCACATTGTTAAACCATTAATAAATTATTAAATTACCTACTCAAAAACAGAATGGTAATTTTGCACAACTTTTTCTTATTTGGTTATTATGTTAACTTTAACTAAAATATTGTTGTTAGTTTATAAATCACTGAACGGTTTAGCACCACAATACATTAAAGATCTGCTGTTGTTCTATCAACCTTCTAGACCCCTCAGGTCTTCTGGTTATGTTTATGATGTAAAGCACTTTGAAATGCCTTGTTGCTGAAATGTGCTATACAAATAAAATTTGATTTGATTTATTTTCCTTACATATTTTTTCATTTAAATTTATTTGATTTTCTTATTATTTTTACATTTTAAAATATATGGCTGTTTCATGCATATGTAACATGTAGCTGATTGAGAACAAATTCTCATTTTCACCAATAACCTGTTTCGAGTATTTGTGTGCATGCCATGAAACTGCTGTATTTTTGCTCAGGTTTATTGTATCGACAGAATCTTGTTCCTGCAGGTCTGACACTAGATCAGTGCAGAACCACTTATGGAGATACTCCTCATTCTGCTTGAAGCCGATCCATTTTGCCATCCTGCTCCGACTGAAATTGTTCTGCCCCCAGGGTGAAACAAGCACCAGTCCAGTCTGTCAAAACCCAACAGGGAGGCAGTCTTTTCTCACATGCAAATTGTTTTGCCCGCATAAAGGATAATAGAGTGAGGCTCTCAAGACCGATGATCGGTGCTTCTCCGCTTAATACAACAGATATTCTGTTTGCTGTGAAATATGGTGTCAGAACTCTTCTGTCATGGCAAAACATGACTTTGACTTCTTTTCTTTTCCTTTTTTGCTCCCCTGCAGAACCATACTTTGTCCAGGCAGTCAATTACGGAGACTTCATCTATTTCTTCTTTCGGGAAATTGCAATGGAGTACAACACAATGGGAAAGGTAAGCACAAGCCCAGTTCTTCTGCTATTGTTTGAACTCTAATCAGAGGTGACTTCCTATTTACTGGGAGAATGAGGAAGTGCCTGGGGAGGCTAACAGGATATGGGTGTATCACATATAGGGAAGGAGGCTTTCAGGAGTTGCTAAGTGGCAAGAACATATTTTAGAAACAACAAACAGGGTACAGAACTTAAAATAGAACCAGAAAAAACAAAATCTATCGATGTCTGGGGGATCTATTTTGGAGGCTAAATATATCCCTACTATTGCATGTCCGCATCCGCTCTGCAGTGCTCCTGTTTAACCTCTTGTCTCAATGTTTCCCATGAGAAATTCCTCCCAAGCTCTGCAGAGAAAAAACGTGGAGGGGAACAGGAAAAGACTGGTGAAGGAGAAGCAGCAGCAGCAGATTTTTCTCGTGGTATTGCGCCAGTGGGACGAGAAATTTCTTCTCTAATCATCTCATTTCAGTTTTGGATCAAGCAATGAGAAAGTTTAACGAAGCAGCAGGTAGAAGTGAAGACGAGCATGTACTTTGCAGAATAAATTAAAGGGAATATAAGAGAGAACGATATGAGAGCAGATCTGAGGCGATGCAAAACACATAAGTAATGGATTCAGTGCCAGAAACGACAGCCACGTGTTATATAGAGCATGAATACAGATCGAGCCTCTCAATCTGCTGGGTGTTTTGAAAGCAGCGTCAGTGTAATTATGCAAGTGCTGGGAGATCTGATGGAGCAGAGAGCAATTTAACATTCAGTGGATGATATCTCCCCATTATTTCCCAACAGAATGGCCTTCCCTGGCAATGTAAGGAGTCGCTTTTGCAAATCTGCTGTGGAGGAATAAAATAAAAATAAAACAAAAGGAAATATATTTCTTAACATAGATATTAGCTTGGGGTGAACAAATTAGGATGTAAATCTGGAATAATTCAACCTCAGCTTGACACTCTCACCTGTTCAGCATTTTCTGTTGCCACACACTGAAGCAGCCCTGGGTGAGGCTCACTGCACGGACAAATCTCTCATTCATATATCTGTAGGAGGGTCAATGTGAGAATGAAGGATTCTTGTGTGTGCATAGCCGTGTGTGTGTGCATTTAAGGATCTGGTTTAAATGCATGTTTGCACCCGTTCACTCTGTCAATTTCGGGCCATGGTCGGAGTTATAGCTGTTAACTATAGTGTGACAACAGCTAATTACAACTCTGGCTACCAAATCTAACAGTACAGTTGTAATTACAGTTTTTGGCTCTGATTTAATGCCGTATGGTTAAAACTTTCTGTTGCCAGGTGCTGACTAAACATATGGCACACCAATTTACTGCAATGAAACACCAGGTTAAGGCGTGGCTATCATTAGAAGATTTTTCATCACGCTGTATATTGAGTTTTTGAAGGGGCAGAAACACCAATACTCATTGGTATATGGCTCACCAACCAGGGTGGTACCAAATACAGTATAAAAATATTTGTGCTTAGTGTCTTAAATGAATTTTCTATTGATGTCTGTCATGTCAATAACAATAATGCTTTGGAGGGTCTCTTGAATTTCACTTTATGCCGAAGCTGTTTCCTTTTTCAACATTCCTCCTCTTGCCAGTTTTTTGTGAAGGAATTTCTAAAATACTCTTGTTGAAAATGAAAAAATACTTTCCTAGTAAAATTTTTCCATTTCTGTTTTGATTTAAGGACCACAATAGATAAAGAAAAGTGCAACTATAGCAGTACACTATACTGCTAATAGTTTTAGGTTACGTTGACACACGCACAAACTTTCATGACATCCCGTTTTTAATACAAATATTTTTAATATGTCGTTGGAGTACCTTACCAGTTACAACATCTTCAATTCTTTAAGGAAAGATGCTTATAGGGCTTATAAGTCAGTTTATGGTGATGTTTGATTGTTCCTCCAGACAAGGACACGTCCAACATGTCTTGTCCAGCATCAGCTTTGACACTGATGGGGGACAAGAAGGCCGGTCTCAGAGTCTCTGTTCTAATTTATCCCAAAGTGTGCTGTCATGATTGAGGTCAGGACTCTGTGTAGGCTTGTTAAGTTTCTCCACCTTAGACTCGTTTGTTCATAATCTCATGGACTTTGCTTTGTGCACTGCATTCTAAACTGCTGGATTTCACAGACCTGCAGCCATGGAAGTGGTTGAAACATGTGAATTAAATGATAGAAGGCTGAGTGAGTATTTGTGGTTATACAGTGCAAGTTAATTATGCAGCTAATAATTCATTTGTGACAAAAGATTCTTTAAAAGGGTTTTGATTTGTGAAACCATCATTGCCAATCTACCTCACTCTTTTCCAATGAATGCTAGGATCGACCTGAGTGTCACCTGACATGGAATCAAGTATCCACAGTGTTTTTTTTTTCTCAAAATCTAATTATATGGTGAAACTTCAAAAGAGGAGCTGAAAAGTACATCTAATTATTCCCAGTGTTATCCAACGTGTAGCTTCAGCTGGGTGTGCTATAAAGGTTTCACCAAGAAAAAAAGACAAAGTGCCACAAATACTGCATAATTTCTTAATTTTAAATCTTTCTCTGGTTCTTCCTGTAAAATCTAATCAACTATGTATTATGGAAACATGACGCTTATTTTATTCATGATAAAATACCTGCAGACCAAGTTTTGCAATTAGTGGAACGAGAACAAGCAGAAGGAATTGGACTGTGCTGGAATCAAAAATAGGACAATAACCAATATTGGTTATTGTTATTGAACAATAACCAATAATAGGAATGGTTATTGTTCAGTTGTAACCATTGAACAATGGTTATGTTCAGTGGTTATGAACATTGGTTATGTTCATAACCAATGGATTATAAACATAATCCATTGGTTCCTCTGCAGCGCAAATTACAGTTTACCTTCTTATTTAAACCTGCCAATTATGACTCTTATATGACTATAAGTCTCCATGTGCACCACTTAGAAATTAAGATGCGACTGGCAAAGATGCCACAGGATTTTAAATGTATGACTCCACCAGGTGGTGTTTCCCCGGGTGGCGAGGGTTTGCAAGAATGACCGCGGAGGTTCTCCTCGAGTCCTGGAGAAGCAGTGGACGTCGTTCCTAAAGTCCCGCCTGAACTGCTCCATCCCTGGGGATTCCCACTTCTACTTCAACATTTTGCAGGCCGTGACGGACGTCATCCACATCAACGGGCGGGATGTGGTGATAGCCACTTTCTCCACGCCTTACAACAGGTATCCTGAATAACTAGGAGGTTCATTTCAGATCTGTGTGAACGCGCCAGAAGCTGATTTTCATATTCCAGCGCTTATCCTGGTTATCTTTTTCAGTTAGAAGTACTTTCTAAAAACATTTTGACAGCCTGACCTTTATTAACGTTGGAAGAGCTGCTGCGCCTCTCGGCGACACACAATTTCTGAGCGTTACAGGGCCCACATTTACATCTCCTGTCAAAACAGTCTCGCCGCCCTTTTGACTTGCTGGCCTTAAATCTTATTTTCCGTCCTGTTTCATGTTCCTAACTGTTCTCGAGGGCCATGGGAGTTTTTAATCTAAATTGAAAATTACCACAAAAGCACAGAGCTCGTCTGATAGCTCATACATATTGTAAGTCTCTATTTTATGGCCGCTTTTTAAGCAGATAAGACAATTACTTGTGACAATGCAATTGAACATGGTTAATGGACATTAAAATCCAATGAAGCAGCACTTTTGAAAAATTTCTATAAGGTTCCAGCATTAATTTTCTGTTTCATAGTTGGGGAGTAAAATTAGTGTGCAGACAAGACTCAGAGTTTGTCTGTCTGCCCACCTCGTTCTCAGTCTCTCCTCCTCGTCAGCTGTCTGGTAAAAACATGAATATAATGGTCTCGCTTTCTGGACATATTCAATAGAGACAGCAGTTACTGTAATTTAGCAGCTGAGCACAGAATTAACAGCTTTCTGACCTTGCTCTCTATAATGCCGCCCTTGTGTATTCTCGTCTCCCCGATGTCTACGAGACGAGTTTAGTTCATGATGCAATGCCGAGAAAATTCAACCAGGAAAAATGGCGGAAAAACGAATTCTCTCAAGTTGTTTTCTTATACTTTTGAATGCAGTTGGATAAAGAAGTAGAGAAATGAGTCAGTGATCAGCTATGCATTGATTCCACACAAAGGCGGCTGCTGCGCCGCTATTAGAAGATGAGGATTTTTTTCCCCATTTAAAAAAAGAGAGGCAGTAATAAAATTATTTGTTCATGTATGGAGCTCAGTGGATTTGCAATAAACTTCAATGACATAAGGAAGGAGTTTGGGGAAACCCAGTCTGAAGGCCAAAAATTAAAGAAAAATATTACAGCAGAATTTAAAAATCCTGCATAAACATATTATGCAGTATTTTATGGTGCAAAAACTAAGATAAACCATTTCAGAACATTTTCACACCACAGATTTTCAATCTCCCAATGTACTTTTACAGAAGCCATAATTTTCTCGAATTGGTTTTGGTTCATTGGAAATTATTTTGTACCCTTCTCCTGACTGAAACCTTATGATAGAGACCTGTGATATAGTTTGGAATGTGTCTAATATTTTTTGATGTAATGTGACCCCAGAAAATGTCAGAAAATGTCAGCCAAACTTCATTTGGGGTTTGTCAGATTTCTATCCTGCATTTGTTTAAATTGGGTAATTTTATTTTTTAAGTGTTTTATTGTTCTCATCTAAAGGATTCCAGGAAAATGTTGGGCAGGTTTGGATCAATCTTTAAGGTGGATCTGAAAAGATTTGCATTGATTTAGCTTTTTCAGATGACACAAAACTGGTGCTAAATGGTGGGATGTAGACATTTTATAGCCACTTTATGTACGAAATGCTATGAAGAATGATTGCTTTTAGAAATGCAACAAGTTCTCCTTCAACATTTAAAACAAGACAGGGGATTTAAACGCCTCTGTAAATGGATTGTAAGTCCATTTCTCTGTCTCTTAGTGATAGTCCAGAATTGGCAAGATGTTTCCTTGTGAAATGTTCAGTCAGTGGCTTGTTTATGCATTGTTTCTTTATTTAATGTGTGTGTTTTTGTGTTATGGCAGTATTCCAGGTTCGGCAGTGTGTGCCTACGACATGGCGGAGGTGGCCCGCGCCTTCACTGGGCGTTTCAAAGAGCAGAAATCCCCAGACTCCACCTGGACGCCTTTTCCTGAAGAGAGGGTTCCCAAGCCAAGGTACAGACAAAAGCAACACACACACGCACAAGCCCCCACATGCATACATGCACATATGGCAAATGCATTAAATACAGAATCGACTCTCTTTCTGTCATTATTCTCAAACGCTGCTCTCAATCACACAAGTCATTTCTTTAGAAAACTGAAAATGACTTATCTAATCATCTAACTAGCATTTCTGTTAATTTAATAGTCTCTTTTAAACATCCACTGCACATCATCTACAATTCCTTGCAAAACTATTCACAATGCTTCAACCATTTCACATTCAGGTTACAAGAATAATTTTTATGTGATAGACCAACAAAGAGTAGTCCATAATTGTGAATGGAAGGGAAAATAATTCCTGGTTTTCAAAATTTTGAGAAAGGTTTGAGAACCATGGAGTGCATGTGTGTCCAGCCCCCCTGAGTCTTTGTAGAAACACCTTTTGAGGAATGTCTCCAGCAGCTTTGCACATCCAGAGTGACATTTTCTACTCATCCTTCCTTGCAAAACAACCCAGCTGGGTTAGGCTGGATACAGAGCATCTGTCAACATAAATTTTTCAGGTCTTGCTTCAGAATCTATCCGTGTTTATTCTTGTTGTCCTGCCCTGCTGGACAACAATCTTGTCTCGGGTCTTTGAAGTTTTCCCTAGAATTAGGTTTTGTCCATCTTGCCACTTACTATGATATTTTTTCCCGTCCCTTGAGTAGAAAAGCATTTTTTGCCACCACCATCTTTCATCATGGAAGGTGTGTTCAGGTTGATCAGAAGTGTTAATTATTTCGGGGCATCGGGAGAATAATAATTTTATTTTCTTTTACGTGAAAACTGTCTATGTTTACCTTTTTTGTACTATTTTATGTTGATCTACCACATAAAATCCTGAAAAAAACTGATGTTTCTGCTTGTAATTCGACAAAAAGTCCAAGAGGTTTGAAAACTTTTGCAAAATACTGTGCAAATATCCACTCTCAATCACATAAACACAATCTTTTTTCATAGTTCCACACATTAGCTCCTCTGCTCCCCACCCGCAGTTTCATAAGCATCAGCAAATGAAGCATGAGATCATTTTAAATATGGCTGGCTAATTCCACAAATGTACCGACCTGATCAATCTCCCATCTATCTCTCATTAATTAGAGCACAAAGTTTTTCTTATATCCTGAAGGGAAAAAAACAAAACAAAACAAAAAAAAAAACAGATTAACTACAAAGATCTGGGCTATGATAATTGTTGGTGGGTGTATAGGTCCTCACTTAAAGCCAGGGGATTTGATTCGTCTACAAAACACAAGCTCTACATTGCTAATTTAATGCATAAATGAATGCATGAGTGAGTTCACCCTTTTTACCTTGATTAGTATATATAACGACTTGTTTACCCTGAGTGAGGTCAGATGTTTCTAGAAGCAGATATGCTCACATTTGCTTACTGCAGTAATTGATGGGTTTGATTAAATTTCTGCTCTCTGCCGCATTCAGACCCTTTTTATCTACAGGCAAGCAGATGGAGAGCTGCAACAATGCCACCAAGGTCCGGTCCTGTGGCAGTCTGTTCCTCCATGTGCTAGATTCCCAAACCCAATCATTTACAGATTTTCATATTTAATACATGTTTGTTTCAGTTCTGCCGTCCATATGTGTGGGGTGTGTGTGTGCGTGTGTGTGTGTGCGTGTGCATACCCTGCAAACTAACAGCAGATATTATTCTGTAGCTTATTTCAGTGGCCTCATAGATTTGGGAATCCACTTTAGGGTAAGGATTTTACAGTTAAATGTGTTTTCTTTTAGCAGGAAGTCAACGATCAGAGTTTTGTAGCCAGTTTCCCACATTTGGTTCTTGTAAAGCTTTAATCTTCTGATGCTTATGTAAGAATTCAAAGTATTTTTATGTTGTAGAGAAGTTGCTAATCAGGCAGATTTTACCATTTAAAAGTAGATTTAAAAAAAACGACTGCACATTTTCACTTGTCTTTAACATCTTGACTTCAATGAATGTTGATCCTTACCAGATAATCTGTGATATTTCCAAATCATTCAGGATGTTCATCGTGATAGGCAAAGTTTGAAAGTTCAACAGGATAAAACAAAGCAAATTTAGCCTTCTTACATCTTGCTTCAGGTCCTGCTATGAAGTGATGTACCGCCATCACAAAAAGATAATTTACATAGATCCTTTCGCCTTTAGTGCTTCCTCCTGACTGCCTAATGAGATTGGAAAATGCTTCAGATCGGTCAGGACCACAAAGCTGAAAATCAGCCAATTCATTAACATTAACAATTCTTGGTTTATCCCCAGCTGTATGAAGGATCTTGTTTGTACTTAAAAACTCTCAGGTTTAGTCATAGTTTTCTGAACCCATTTGAAGGGTCATCCCGGGATGTTAGGAGGAGGCCTCATCATCCGAGTCAAACCACATGCTTTCGCAAAATTACTTCCAGTTCTCAAAAGTGAAAGAAAAACAGGGAATGGGGGCAAATCTGTCTGAAATGTCTATACCAGCAGCACCACGTATGCACATCTTAAAGCTATATACATTTCTCTGGATGACGCTCAAATGTGTATTTTAAGGCTTGGTCCTTCTGTATTTACAGTGCAAGGCCAGCTGTCTGACATTTCAGGGACCTGGTGTGTATTATGTGCTGTGAAAGGGTATCAAAGAGCACACTGTAAAGAGGTTTTACAAGCTCTTCGAGGTGACATGCCTGCAAAGAGGATATGCTATCAAAAGCAGCTTCTTTTTTACCAGCTCCTGTAAACGGATCACACTGATAGAATGTCTCAGTGCATTACCCCAAACTCAGAAAAGAAGACATCATGTGTCCTCCTGTTTGACCGAAGGCTCTAGGAATAAGTGTTTGGCCATTTATGACTTCACCTTTATTGATTTTAAGGGAATTAGACTTTCTGTCTTCTGGCGGCTTCTCGTTATAAATAGTTTTTTCATTTAAACTTTTCCTCCTTGTGACACTTTTCTTTCCCTGTCTCTCACATTTTGTTATCTTCCTCTCCCTCCACTGCATTTGCAGACCTGGCAGCTGTGCCGGCACTCCATCCATGGAGAGGTACAAGGTATCCAATGAGTTCCCTGACGACACTCTGAACTTCATCAAGATGCATCCCCTGATGGATGAGGCTGTACCGTCTATTGCTCACAGGCCCTGGTTTCTCAAGACCATGGTGCGGTGAGTACCTTGCACTCTAAAACGCCCGCCGTCATCAGAGGTCCGTGAGCCTCTTCAGCCCAGGCCGGCAATTATCTGAAGTGCTGCTCAGAGAGTTAGACTCATTAAAAGACAGTAGTGCTCCATCACAAACCCACAACTGACCTATTTTTCTTGGAGTGGAGGAAACACTAATTCAGACTTTACTATCTTCTTTCCCTACACAACAGAGTAGTAATCTTTGGAGTGAGTATTTAAGATACTCACTGGTATTTATCTTGATCCTTAGCTCATTGAAAACATCTATAAGGCCTTATTAAAGACTTTTTTTCCTCTCTCTTGACTTGAAGCTTCCCAAGACAGTATACTGAAGTGCAAACGTCTTTTTAGTTGATGTGGCTTTTCCCCCTGTGCTCTGGAGCTTTTCTAAAAACCTACTGCACCATGATGCTTGTTGTTTGAGCTTAAAGGTTTATTTGATTTTTTTAAGTTATGCACAAAAGATTTGATCAAAGACACGTTTCAAGTGTTTAATATCCAACTTAATCTTTAGATCAACAGTTAAGAAGTGATTTGTTCTTAGATGACAAAGTTATATCGCCACTTCCTGTGAAAGACTGACTTGTTTCTTTGTATCTCTGTAGATGATTGCACTGCAGGGAGACAGTTTTTTTCTCGTCATCCCAGCAAACGGACACCTTAATGTTATCAGTCTAACATATAATGGCTGTTTTACGTGACGGTCTGATTATCGTTGTTTTGCAACAAAGACCAGCATTTCAGGTCTTTAATTCTTATAAGCCTGAAAAGCTGCAAACAGCATTTATAAAATCAGTTAAAAGCAGCACTTGTTTTTCTAAGTCCATTTGGTATACTAACTAGAATACACTAAATGATAAGGAAATATTTAAACAGCTCATGTTGTATGTATGTGTATGGATGGATGGATCTTTTAAAGAGTGGGAAGAGGAACAAACCATGGAAAACTAAATATTCCTTTCAGACTTTTCCCATACGTACTCATGCAGATCTGGAAAATGTTTAAATGATATTCCAGGCTATTCAACACCACCTAAAAACCCAAAAGATGATAGATAATGAACAGAATCTCCATATTTTTATTGTTCTGGTCTAAATAAAAAAACTACCTCACATGTAACGTAATGTTTAAAACTCATGCAGACTGTTGGTCTCCAGCAGTTTGCTCTCCAGCCCCCAAAAAGGCAGAATTTTCTTCAGGTCCAGCTAAGAGATGGTGCCAAGATAGCACTGGATTTTCATTGCAAGCAGCGGCGCTTTAATGGTGCGCTGACCTCCATTTAGGTCTGGAACTGGTTAGGTGGAAAAATCCTTACACATTTAAGCTGAAATCAAGCACTTCAACATATTCCTAATGAAAATAATTATATTCTCACATTTCTTCTTACCTACAGCTCTGGAGTTAGCAGATCTGGGCAGGTCCATGACATGCCTCAGTGGCGGGACCTTCATTTATCAAGCCCCTACTTAAACAATCCTTTATAAAAGTATTTTTTTTTGTCATATCATACCTGAGTTGCTGTATTGCCTCTGTTACAATATAAACAGCTTAGCATGAAAGAGCTCATTAGTGTTTCTGATTTGAAATATCACCCCAATCAGCAGAACACGTCGATTAACACGCAGGCCAATTGCTGAAAGAATTATTTAAGCTTGAAAAGTATCACAAAGGCATGTGGAGTGGATATAAAAACCCCTGTTGGGGTTTTATCATGGATTACTATTTTGAGCTGAAGTCAACTGGAAATGAAATCAGTAATAGGATTTGATCCTTGTCACACCCCAGAGAGGACACCTGAATATCAAGTACAAGCTTTTTGCTCTATATGAAGACGCTTTTTTTTTATTTTTTATCTTGAGATTTGCAGCGTTTTGGCAGGGAGCTCAGCTAGCTGGACACAGTCAATCACTTCAAAGAGAGAGACACACGCTGAAAAATTACACTCACTGTGATTTTTGTTATCTGGATCAAAATAGGAAAGACAGACCTTGCCTTATTCACTGAGATTATATTACTTTAGTGAGTTAAAACCCTAATTTCATACCTTTGGAGCTCCTGTTAAGATTGAATGAATCAAACCCTAATAATAACTTCATATTTTTGTCTTTGTGGATTGACACTGAGGGGAAACTTTAAGCAAGCAGGAGTTGATTAGTGCTTTTTCAAGTAAATTATATCTTTAGAGGAACTAGTGCATCACTTTTAACCTGATTTTACACAAGGAACACTCAGTCAACGTTAATGACGGCAATAGTGGACTTCCTAGATTTCCGGATAAGCTTTCATTGGTAATCTTTAAATCCAATCTAGTTCTATTAACCTCTAAAGCCTTAATCTGTGTTTTTCAAGCTTCCATCTTGAAACATTCTCCAATCCAGTTAGCAACAACCCCTTAACTTTAGAGAACAAACGGAACAACCTCAGGCTTTATGGATACAAGATGCCACAAAGAGGCCTGAAATACAGTAAAGCTAAATCACAAAGCTTCCTCCATATCTTATATCTTGACACTTTAATCAGGCAGGGGTGTAAACCGACACTCAGCTGTGTCAGTTCTTTCTGATTGAAATAGACTTAATTAAATTGAAGAGGCCCAATCTCAACAGATAAACTTCATGCGCTTTACAAACATGTCTTGCTATATTAAAAAACATGTTCCACATGTCTGAAATGTGTGGCATGCAAGACACAAATATAAGAAAATAACCTGGAATTAGCGGAACATCCAGTACTTTAACATCTTTGAAGTATATGTGTGATTTGCAGAGTTGAATAGAACATATTTGTTGGGAATAAGGTTGTGATCAACTGCATCAGGATGATGCAGTTGATGGTAATTTGACTGACAATTACCATTATAATTGTCAGTCAAATTTAAAACGGGCAATTACCATGATAAGTGTCAGTCAAATTTAAAACGGGCAATTATCATAATTGATATACAGTCAGCTTCTCTTTCAGTTTCAAGTTTTTGGCATCTCGATGTGAGTGAATCTTCCTCAGTGTAAATAGAGAATTTGCACGACGGTACACAATTGAAGTTATTATTAAATCATCATTGTAATATTTGACAAGCAGCTGTTGGTTATATATGCAATATTAATGGCTTTAAGTTGCAGCAAAATCTTTCAACAACCCGTACTAGTGCATCACTAGGCTGTTTCTTTGTTCAAAAATGAACAAAGAAACAGCCTGGTTATCAAATTATATATGCCGTGGTAATAAATTTATAGGTGGATGGTGCAGGAGTTCCAGCAGCTCAACATTAAAATAAAGGTGACAAAATTTAAAATTTTTAGATATGAGTAATTTTTAAGTAAAAATACCCCAGTTTCACAATATCATCGTATTTACAGAAATATTTAAGACAATGTATAACAAATTATTTTACTTCCGGATCAACAACTTCTTCTAAAATCAAATTTAACATATAAACTATGTACTAATACTACTTAATTACTAGTGTTATGAAAATGACATGATAATAAACATTTTGTTAATTATTTTTTAATATTTTGCTACATACATTTAGTAGTTTTCACAAACTCTTTCAAGTGATGTCCGTCCAACACTGCATGCAAAAACTCCAAGGCTATAATACTGTGGTTGCTTTTAGCAACCGGAAAAGCTAAATTCATATTTCATTTTCCCTCACAGAAATAGTAGCTCTGTTTCTGGCAGCTGACAAACGTGTACAAAAACAGTTTTGTGAGGGGCAGTGCTGTGCTTCTGTATGCCCTATCCATGTAGAAAAATGTTCAGTCATTCCAGAACCTTCACTGACATCTCATTAAAACAACTTTGAGCTGTCTGGGTTGTTTTTGGTAAACTTTGTTACCTTTAGTAATGGTACTGTAATACAGGGAATGGGTTGAAATCCCACTGCTACCACCAGTGAAACACCAGGGTACACTGAAGCAGAAGAATGGACATTTGTCATATTTTGTTTTGGAGTTATTGCCACACTTGGTACAATTATAAGTACAATACATTGCAATTATTACTCTAAAAAGTAAATCATATAATATTAAAAATCTACACCACAAACAAGAATGAAGTGCAACAAAAACCACATTTATTGCATAACCTTTGAAAACGGTACCTGTTGCTATAACAAATCCAATAGATGCCATCTCCAAGAGAGACAATTAAAATATATAAACCAACGTGCAATTATTTTCCTTTTTGTTAAGGAGAATATTTATTTGTCCCTGAACTTAAAAACAGAGATTTGACTCATAAAAAGAAAAGGTATTTTGCATGAGCTAGTCTGTATTGTTGTTGCTTTAACAGTTTCAAAGGAAGAGGTACAGAGTCAAATAGTCTGAACTTCAGCAATTAGAAAATAAATGTGTGCTTGTTTCCGGGTGCTTGAGACACTTTGATGTCATGTTTTTGTTCTCCCTTTAACCCCTTACAGGCATTATGACAGTCTGATGAATATAAAATAACATTTAATTAACAAGATAAGAGCCCCCTCCTGCTCTGTTGTCTTTTTTAGACACTTGATATACACAATGGAAAGCCCATTAAGTGATTAAGTGATTGGCTCTGCAGTTATTATCTGGACTTCACTTCAAAACATTTACTTGGTGTGCGTCACCATTTATTGCTCTTTCAAACAACGTTATATGTGTTTGTAAATTGCACTAATCATCTGATTGGTTGATTTACTTTACCCGGTAATCCCACTTCCAGGTATCGCCTGACGCGGATCGTGGTGGACAACGAGGCGGGCCCCCACAGGAACCACACGGTTGTGTTCTTGGGATCCGAGAAGGGCATCATCCTGAAATTTCTGGCCAAAATGAACAAAGGCTTCCTCAACGACAGCCTGTTCCTTGAGGAGCTCAACGTCTACAACCCGGACAAGTACGTAACTATGTGAGCATGTGTGTCCAATAGAGGGAACACATGGATACAGTTGCCACAAACAAAAGAGGGTCAGTTTTTTTTTTTTTTTTTTCCTAATCTCTGTATGTGTGTGCTAAGTGATTCAGAAGTGTTTCATTCTGCTGTTCTACCATCGATCAAGTCAGCCAACCCACTAGCTCCACCGCTACCCGCCGGTTCCCCCGACCCAAGCTCTGAAGTGAAGCCAGTCACCCAGATGGCTACTCTATCATTTAAAGGAGTTTTATCAAGTTACACTTTGCCTGACCACAGCTTCTAAATTAAAGACACAGACACTAAAGCTCTGGATAGCATTGGAGTGCGGTTCCCAACCGCATTGGAGCCGAGTTCTTTCCAAAATGCCCGCTGATTAAAGGAGACACACACATACATGCTCAGGCAGAGGGCTGCGTTTGTCTTCAGAGCCAGCATCGCATGTCCTGCTAATTTATCACATCTTTGTAAGTTTGTGTTGTATAGATGAGCCTTTCTAACCCTAAACTTTGCTCAGAACGGTGAGCAGAAAGCTGTCATGCAATAGAAAAAAAAAATTTGATGCAGTGCAGTCCTGCCAGAGCAAATATTTGGTGGAGAGGTAATGAATGAGAGGGGGAGTGGCGGTACGGATAAAGGAGAGAGAAAACAGTCATGAAAACCACAGACGAGAAACTCAAGGGTTAGAGCATAATAAGTACCAAAGTATGGCCATGGGGCAGTTTGAGGTCATTGGAAAGATCTTTTCTGGACCCCGACTGAGATTTTAAAATGGTACAAATTTTCTTTGTCAGCACAGATGGTTGATGAAGATAGACTCCTTTTGCAAGATGTTCATGGAAAATGCCAGTTATTTTGAAATTATTTCAGTGCATTTAGTTTAAAAAAAATTGTCTAAATTTTGTGCAGCAAACAGTGTCATGAAAATTAAGGAATAGAGCAGACAAGTCAGTGAAGCAATGGCTAATTTAGAAAACAATATTTAATTTGAACATCTCGGTTTAATTTCCTTTGGGATCAATATAGTGTTTTTTAATTGAATTAAGTTGAGTTGAATTTGAACATCTGACAGAGATCCACAGCTGAGGTGAGAAAATGTTTTGACTGATTGACTATTAAAGTCACATGAAGAAAGTCATACGAAATACAGAAAGGAGAACACAATAAAACATTTAGCCCAAGTTATCAAGTTACTTGGGCCAAACTAGTACGGACGCAGTTAAAGTCCGTACTAAAAACAATTGGGAATCTTGAGAATTTACTTTTACATAAATTGTTTTCAATGAGCTTGAGCTAAGCTTTCAGTCTGGTGGTACAAATCTGGAAGACTTTCAGATTTAATTAGAGCGCTATGCTGTACTTCAAATGAGTCAATCTGGAAAAGGGATAAATCCAAATTTTTAAAAACACTTTCCACCTTTTACTCCACTTCACAGTTATGCTCCACAGGTCCCAATTAAATACACTAGACTTTGATTTTGTTACAAGGGTTAGTGTTGAATAAAGGTCAACACTTTTGCATTCAGAGACCATGTGATAAGCTTTATGAAGGAGATGAAGGTCCTTCCTCGTTTCTGTGTCTCTTCCTCACCCTCTTCCAACTAGCTCCCTTCCTTCTCCTCCCTCTCTCCTGTTGGCTGCAGGAGAGCATTCGCCGGCTGCTGGCCATCTGGCTTCAGTCGCGTACAGTAAGTGACTTTGCCTCCCTGCCTGGCCAGCTAGATCAGCGCAGGCCCGATTGTTGTGAATTACTCAGTGTAGATGGACTCTAAGTCCTAATTGCGAGCGATAATGCAGGACCAGATCTCTGTGAACAGGAGATTAAATCCCAGAAGTGGAATGGCAGGACGGAGGGAAAGACAGGATAGAAGGCTGCTCGACACACCCCAGAGGGATTAGAGCGTGCTCCTGCGGGGCTGTGGAGACAAAGTCGGCTAACGGGGGTGGAGGAGTGGTCGCGTGCGGAAGGGATGGTTGGGCTTGAATTACTGTTGGTGGATTTTACACTTAAGTGCTGCTGACTGCTCACAGCGCCCATCTGTCTGTTTATCTGTTGTATCCGTATCACCCTTTTTCTTATCTCTCTTTATCTCCCACTCTGCTCCTGACCTCGTGTACACTCGGCCAGCATTATCTGTTTTCTTGCTGAGTCCACAGTTTGTCTGTATGCTACATCTTAATCTGCGTACTTTGTTCTTGAAACTAACTCTTAAATCTCCTCTTAATCTTATTGTGTTGTCCTGACCTTTCTTTGGTCTTTTTCATTGCATTAGAATATAAATCAAACACTTAAGTGTCTCTTTTGGCTTTTGTAGGTGCAGTATAGATGGTGTGGAAGACAAGCGCATCATCGGGATGCAGATAGACAGCAAGAGTAACGCTCTGTGGGTGGCTTTCACCTCCTGTGTGGTCAAAGTGCCACTGTCTCGCTGTGAAAGGCATGGAAGATGCAAGAAGTATGTGGGAATTCCACCCTTTATATCTGTTTGTTGAAATTGTTTTTTTAAATAATTCCTATTTGTAAAATATGTGATGTTAATAATGACTGTCCTTCAGATCCTGCTTAGCCTCCAGGGACCCGTACTGTGGTTGGGTGTCAGAAGGTGCCTGTCGACAGGTGACTACCAACACCAAGTAAGTAAAGAGAGGTGAAGACACATGAAACGTGCAAAGTTAATGAAAGCCTTTTGGTCTGTCAGATTTTGAAAAACACATAAAAATCTGTGGCAATATTATGACAGAGGTTAACTATATCAAATCACAGGGAACTAGGGATGGACTAGTAGAACAACGTCATTCTATGTTATTAGGTAAAATGACAGTTTTATGACATTTAAATATTATCTAATTACAGGAATTACTATAGCAACTAATTTAGACACACTCCTTCCCCATCATCTCTATTAGACCATAAATGGATGGATGTTTTTTTTTTTTTTTAATTGAGGACACATATCCCAAGTGAATGTATGAACTGCCTGCAAATTAATGTTGGACGAAAAGATGTTTGGATTCAAATAATCAAACATTTTGCAATATTATCAACATAATATTTCTTATATTATTATTATCAAATAATAATATAATCCAATACATGGGCCAATTTTCTCTTTTATCTAACTTGTGATTGGCAGGTCCAATAATCAGAATCTGCAGGTAGGGCCTCAAGAAAATCTATAAATCATGATAAATCATAAAAGCATGATTGTTGCATGTCTAATTATTAGTATCTTATTAATATGTCCTGTATAAGTAGTAATTTTTATCCAAAAATGCTTATTGCACAGAATCTTATACATTTTTCCACTGTGCTGTTTATAGATTAATGATGGGAATATAACAACCTGATATAAGCTGGCTAATTAGTCAGCCATCGCCTGTGGTTAACACACATGTTGCTCGTTGATTGCCAACTGTAGTGACAAAACAGTGTTACTAAACGGGAATGATCGGAAGAGCTCCTTTCGTTTCCACTCCATTGGTCCCTCATATTTTTGTCTTGCTAAAATTCTGCTGTTCAGTCCTGAACCTTTTATAAAATGCAGCTTTTTGTGAAGCTTTCCAGGGAATTACTCTAAAGTTGTGATTGGAGTGCTTCCCCCACCCCCGCAAAAAAAAAGAAAAAAGTTTAAATGTCTTTCCTCATGTAAAAATTCAGCTATTTTCTACCAAATATATCTGAAACATTTCGCTTTATTGAAGTAATAGTAGGCGTCCAATGCAGGACATGAATATGTCCCAGCGTTAACACTGGTTCACGCAAACTGATTAATCAACTGTATTTTGAATAATTTCTTGCTCCTCATTCCACTTGAACAAACATTCACTCATAATCCTTCTGGTACATGGCATATTTTTTCTGCATTGAAACAACAACTGAGGCTCATGAGTATCAGTGCTTTACTCTACACCATCAGTTTCACCTACACCAGACCTCTGGACTTGGTCAAATTCCACTGTTTTTTGTAAAACTTGCCATTCCTCTGTCAATTTGTCTAATTTTACAGTGTGTAAATGCAGCTGCCTGCAGCGGCAGGGTTGTTGGAAAGATGAATGGATGGAAAGTGTTGTTTGCCCAAAGCCTGGGGTTGGGTACGGTGCTAGGGAAAGTCTGATGGCCGCTGCAGCTATAATTTTGTGGCTGTACTTATGACACAGAACCAGATTATACTTTCTGAACAAACAGCATGAGAAGGTCTGTGGTGGGAAAAAACATTAAACAGATGAAGTCATAAAAAGGGACCGCTGCTCCACTGGCTTTTTGACAATGAATGAGTTTGACTCTTCTCCTTCAAAACTGACTGGTTTTGCATGCCAATTGGCCTCATGAACACAGAACACGCATAAACCAACAGACGCTTCCCATCCGGTCATTATTCCCTGACAATTCTGACAGTTTCCACTATGCTGAAGGATTCAAATCAGATGCATTAAGAGTGGCATAGATGGTCATGAGACAATATAAGATAAAGGTTTTAGCAGCAAATTCAGAAAAACAAAGTATTCCCATTTTGTGAATTTCATAGACAGATTAAATGTTTTATACATTTAAACTGTATTTTGAAAATAAATCCAAGTCTATCTTCACATTTCGAACAAACCATCGCCAAATCAGCTGCAACAGGAAGAAATTGTTGGATCTCACCAATCAGTTATTAGCTCTACTTTGCAAAATTTATGAAACTAAAGTTTCGACAGGTAAGCTCCACCTTTATTTTGACCAATATGCTTCTAACATTGCTTGTTCTAGACTTCCAATGAATAATGCACACGTGTATCCTGTTGTCTGTAATCACTCGCCCTGTTGAAGTGTTCACTTGTGACTCTGATGAAGACACACAGTGTTCAAACCTCAGTCTTGTTGATGATTGCAGAATAAAGATAAGAATAATATATAGCGGTTTTTATACATGTCTAATTCTAAGGTGGTCCTAATGCCACACTAAGAAGGTTTCATTTTTGTGTTTCGTGAATATCAATTATAGTTTTAAAGACTCCTTATTTAGTGTAGAATCATCCATTTTAGGTCCAAAAGCTTCTTGCACTCTTGCTTCATATAGCAGAACATCTAAAAGCGGGAGATAAATAGTGTTTATTCTGATATATATTTTCTTGCAAATAACTTGTCTTACCTGCTTATGTCCATTCCTGCCTGTGTATCTATTTTTATCCCTCTATTTTCCTCCAACACACTCTTCCTCTCTTGCAACCCTCCCCTCCTTTACTTCTTCCATCTGGCCCCAATGGTAGCATGCCAGCTTTCCCATGTGTAGTTATGCCTCTTATGCCTACTGCCTGCAAACAGCTTGTGCTCTAGTCTTTTGCAATATGGTCCCTAGTCACCCCCTTTTTTCATGCATATAATTGCACCTGATTCTGAATGGTTGGTGTTTTGTGAAATAGCTGCATGGTTATGTTGCTGTAATCAGCCTATCATATGAACAGATGCAGATATTATAGGCCCATATGCTGGTTTGAGACCCGATGAAGTGAAAGCTATAAATTAAAAAGGTAAATGACAGCTATATGGGACCAATCTGCATACTTGCATCATACTGTATGTACAGTAAATTCCCTGCTTTTCAGTTCACCTCTGATATGAATAATTGATGCCATTATGCCTGACCCACATTTCAGCAACCAAGTCGCCTGTATACAACCTCTCATCTAGTATAATAATCATATCTGATGCTAGGTGATAAATAAACACCATTCCTGGTTCCCTCGAGATCTGTAGAGCGCATCTCCAGTCTGATTTAAATATGTATTACACCGTACTGTTGCAGTGGGCTCTTAACCCTGAATGGACTGCCTGCAGTGTCGCGTTCTGCATTTCAGTAGCTGGAATGCAGCCACTATTAGGATGACCTCCTTAACTGAGGTTCATTCACTCTATGTGCCAAGCAAACCCCAGACGCCACGTCTGTAAACTCAATGCTCATTGCAAATTCATCTCAAATCAAGTGGGATTTAAACCACGTAAGCTTCATCTCACCACAGTTGATAACGTTAAAATCAACCTATATGGGGAACCATGACAACAAGGCTCTTGGAAATACACAGCATTTCAAGGCACAGCGATAAAATGCCTATGATGAGCGTTTGTCAGATAGGAGTGTTTTGACTATCTGTGCTGTTAGTTTTATCACTTTGTCTCTGCTTCGTGCCTGTGACTGACAACGATAAGAAAATCAGATCAACAGATCAACTGATGTTTCAGATATGAAGATAGGATGCTACTCTTATTGTTGAGTACTGGAATTTAAAAGGGATTTGCTAATGAAGAAATCCTGTTTAATAGGAGACTAATAAGTTGTATTCATACGTAACTCTCACTGCAAAATTGTAAATTGGAAAGGACTTATATATATGCTTTTAAATTTTGAGTGGTTTGCATGTATGTCTCCATTCTTAATGCTGATACCCTTAAATAAAATCCAGTGCAGCCACGTGTTTTTGGAAGTCACCTAATAATAAAACTGCTTTTGGAAAGGTCTCAGAGGTTTGTTTAAACATTGGTGAACGAAGCCCATCATGAGGACCAAGGAGCACAGCAGACATATTAGACAGGAAGTGGAGGAGAGGTCATACAAGTTATAAAACAAAATCCAAGCTATGAAGAGCTACAGTGAAATGATTTAGTTTAAAGCAAATTAATATTGTGAGAATGGCCCAGTGAAAGTCAAGGCAATTGCATTAATTGCATCAAAAGTTGATACACAAAGAATTGACCCAAAGAGGCTGAATATACATAACATTTTTCAGATTTCTTTTCTAAAAGAAAAATAGTTTTTCCTTTTATTTTTATTTTTGACATTTTTGTGATGCTTTAGCATTCAAAGACTTTGCAGGGTGGGCTATTACTGTCAGTCTCATTCTGCTACCTATAGGGTGATGGTAATGGCTGAGGTATTTACATGAATACCAGAACATGTTGTTCTTCTTGTAAAGTTTCAGTGTTATGGCTTCAAGTTTCTTTAAAGTGATGGAAAGCTCTGCTTGTCTTACAAAAATCACCTGAGCTTGTGAGGTCTACATTTTTCCACACAAGGGAAGGATGACGGTGTTTTGGAAAATAATCTCCTTTATGCTATGATTGTAAGCAGTGGAGGGTGAGAAAGACGAGAGACGTGTGGACGGACAGGGGAGGAGGAGGAGTACAGAGGAAGGAATCGAGGTGGGCTGCGAAAAACTGTCATGCGTGACCGTGATCCTGGTCGACAGTTGGTTCGGTCTGTTTCACCGATCTCCTTACAGCTTGCTTGGTGGTCTTTCAGGGATAAAACATGTCTTGGTGCAGGCTGCATCAGAAAATAACATATCCCAATCTCAATCTCTCTTACTCTGTCATATGATGGCCCTCAAGCATGGTTACCCCCCACTGCTCTCCTCTCAGCCCATGTGATTGTACTACACACTCACATTACTTCTCAAGCTAGATAAAGTCAGATGGAGTATAGATGGGAAAAGATTGGACAATGTGAAGCACTCATGAAAATAAATTGGGAAATTGACTTTTTTCTTCTTGCAAGGAGTTACATGTGAAAATTGATCATGCTCTCATGTTTATAGATTGGATAGGAAGCTAAAAGCAGCAGAACTGTCTGGCTTAGCTTAGCATAAATAGTGAAAGATATAGAAATAACACATTGACCCATCGGCTCTTTCATTTATAAGCAATGTATTGTTGTAATCTATAAATAAATAAAGAGTTTGTACTCTTCTTGACTTGATAAAAGTGCCAAAGGAAAGGTAATGAGCTTCCAGCAAGCCTCTAATGCTAAGCTAAGCTGATGATGGTGGTATATTCCATCTGTACTGTGCCAAAATAAGATCATATAGCACTACATTAAATGTTGGCTGTTTATTTTAACAATATGTCCTGTTGTGTGGTCAGGGTGTGAAAACTGAACGTAGCTAGTGGCAATTACTTAGCATAAGTAAGCAATAAGCAATAATATGTGCCAAAGTTTGGTTTAAACTGCCTTCTGACTAAACAGCATAAATCCAGCCTCTGGGTGGAAGAAATAACCTTGTTGCAGTGCATCATGAAGTAGAATCCCTACTTGTTTTCCAAACTGTAGCTGAAACACTGATTTCAGGCATTTCTCAGATCCTATCTTATAAATGGTAAATGAATGGTAAAACTTTATTAAGTCCTATGGATCCAAAGATCTTCACACATCCATTTATATGCTGTTGGTGGTAAGCTATGTTGTAGCCAAAGCTGTCCTGGGGCAGTCCAAGAGAAGCAAGGTGCCACCTGAGCCTCTGACCACTGAAGCAGGAGTCCAAACCAGGAACCCACTGGTTACGGGACAAACTCCTACCACCGTTGCCCCTACCTAACTTTAATGTGCTATAAGTTGCTGTGTGTTATCTCCTCCTCTGCCATAAAACCACAACCTTACAAAATGTTAGTCATTTTACAAGCCCAACAACATAAATCATAGAGAAAGACTATTTTCAACACCCCAAGCAACAGCTCTTGCTCTAGATACTTACTTCACTGTCTGGCGTCTGTATTACCACTGATTCAGGTCTCCAGGGTGCCTGCCAGGTGTTCTTTGCTTCCAGCACAGCATAGGACTTTCTGCATCCTATGCTGTGTTTCCAGCTAATGCTATCTCTGGTGTGTTTCTGTGTTAGCTTTCCCATAGCTTTGTTGGGTGTGACCTGCCCCGTTTTCCGCCACTGACCATGATGTCTCTGTTCCCTGCAGATCAGCCTTCGAGCAGGACGTGGAACATGGTAACACAGATGGCCTGGGAGACTGCCAAAGTAAGCAAGCCCTCTTATCTTGCCTCCTCTTTTCCATACCTCCCTCACCACCTCTAACTCTGCTCACCTCTCAGCCCGTCAATTCCTTCTTTACTACCATCACCATTTTCTTCTCCCGTCTGTTCTGGCCCTGCAATTCCCTCTTTCAAGCTTCTTCCATCCATCTGTCCCTTTCAGCTCTTGTCCTCTTGTGTCCTTTCCCTGCTGTTTCTCCGGTCCCTGGTCAATAGAACCCTGTGTCTCATTGGGCAAACACTGAGTTTCTTTTCAAGAATTTCCTCAAAAACACAAACAATTCAGCAGCACACTGAGTTTGTAGATGTGAAAAGTCACAGAAACTGTTATATTGAAAGTAAAAAACAAGACTCTTTAAAGCCAGCCTCTATTCTTAAAAGGTGGACTTTTATTCTTCACACTTTGAGACAGTATATTTGTTCTTTTCAGGACCAAATGCACTCTGTTAGCACTTGCAAACATGGTTCCCCTCATTGATATTCTCCTAAATCTTTAAAACGTGTTTGATATTGAATCGAATCAGTAAATAACTCTAAAAAGGCGATAATTTTCTCATTCACTTTCATTTGTATATTTATAAGCTAACATTATACCTTCTTTCCGTCCAATCAAATTCCCTTTGATTGGACGGAAAGAGAATATTGAGCTGCCAGCTAACTCTGAATTACTTTAAAAGTCATGGTTTTCCATCATGTTAAAGCATATACGCTCCCTTTTATTGCCTACAATAACAGGTTTCCTTTCGTTTTTCTTCTTTTTCTCTGCAGATACATTTGTGGCTCTGAATGGTAAGTGTTCCTCATCCACCTCATGGCAATCAAACTTAAAAAGGATGGAGTTTGAAGCTCTATCCTTTTCCCCCCTAAATCTTTAACTTCAGCCACACCTCCTCATCAGCTCAGTTAGTCTTGCCCTCTCAAGCAAATGAAAAACTCCTCCCACATGTGTAAAGACAGATTATTAACGATTCCAGGTTTTAACCAAATTGATTTCATTCCTTTCTTTTTAATAGACATCCTTTCCGGTTATGAAGGTAATAGAAAGTCAGTCACTTTCATGCTCTTGTGTAGTTCCCTTTTGGTGTTTAAAGGTGGAAGAGATCAAAATCTTTCATCTTTGATACCGATTCCTTTAGTTTATTAGACATTTTTCTCCCTCACTCTTTGTTTAGTAGCTCCATCTTCCTCCCTCGCTTGTGCTGCAGCATTGATTAGCTATGACCTTTGCTTTGTTAATTGGGTGGATCTGGTTCTTGGTGGTTAAAGGCTTTGATAGTGATGAAGTTCTTCGCTGTGTGCATTAGATGGATGTCGAGAGAGAGAGCGAGATGTTAACCTGCCCAGTTGAGAGTGTGTTTATGCACACCAGATATCATCACACAGCTTTATTCATACTTATGCTTTTCTTATCCACCACAGTCTTAAGACATTCATCCATTCATTTATTCACCCATCTGTCAAACAGTTATATATCTGGTTATCCATAAATACATCTATCACCTTTTCAGGAAGTATTAGTAGTGAACTTTGGTATTTTCACTTTTGCATCTACGGAATGAAAAATGAGAAAGTCATCTGCAATTTGGGCTTCAAAGATGTGCGGGACCCTGATTTCAGAATCATCCCTGAGTAGCTGATACTTGAAGCAAAGCCACTCTCATCTACATGTAAACTTACAAAGATATTCTTTATCTAATCACAGGACAAATTAGCTCTTTTTAGTGAATCCCTCTCAGCTCCATCTCGCTCTCTCTCAAACACACGCATACACACAGAGTGCCTCGCAGCTGCCAGATCAAAATCGTCAGATCCATGCAGAATGACGAGAATAGATATTTTGAAGTCTCTCCAGCAAGCCCTCTCACTCACCCCCCGGTGGCTGTACTCCCACTGTGATTCTCCCTTCTTTTTGGAGATCCAGGGTCATCCAAAAAGCATCTGTGTTGGTGTGTTCCCCCTCCTCGTGTGCAATATGCTTAGAGATGTGTGTTTTGAGGCACAGACCAAAACTCACACCCAGTTTACTGTGTACAGACTCGGTCCCAGCCATTTCCCGAAACCCTCTATCTATCTGTTGGCGGTTGATATGGATTTTAAGATAAATTATTGCAGCCTCTAAAATCTCATCTTTTTTACTCCAGACAAGACACCCTCGCCTCTCTTTAATCTGTAGAAAGAGAGGGATGTGCATCCGTTGGCAGTTTTTTTCCCCCTCCTGATCTCGGAAGGAGTGCAGAGTCTCTGGGCTCCCTGTATGTGTGTCATCTGCCTGAATTGCACTTCCCCTGTTGGTGGGGGTATGAATTATAAAATAGGCCTGTCACACTAATCTCTCAGCCTTGGGCCAATAGTTAAATAAATCATTTTAATGATTGCCACGCCACACAGAAGAGGAGGAGGCCTTGAGTGGCGTTCTGCAAGGGGGGTCTGTTGTGAGCAGTCTCCTGGCGTCGCCTCCCTGTCTTCAAACACAAGCGTAAACACATATTGAACGTACACATCCTCAAACAAACACACACTCCCTTGCTGTCACCTCCTCCATGGAGAGGACTTGTCAAAAGCGGTAACTGGGGGAAGAGATCTGCAGAGCCGATGTAGATAAAAGCATCGTCGCTCTTAATCGAGGGCTCTTTTTTTTCTCCTTGCCGTGTGGCTTAAATACATCATGGTATATCCCATTCATAGGAGCAAAACTGTGTATGGAGGCTTAACTGTTAGCATGTGGGATGGTAATGTTGTTGTCACGGTTCGAAAATACAGTCAAACAAAGCTTATGCATAAATTCTGCTCATGAAGAACAATGAGAAGCATAAGAACGGGGGGTGGAGGAAAACTGACGGTGTAAGCAATGTCTGAATGTAAACAGGAGAGAGATACGCATGATCCATCACCCACAGAAGAGCTCACAGTGCCTTGCAAAGGGGTTCACGTCCACGTCTCACATTTCTATTTCACTACATGTTTGTGATGGACAAACACGCAGAGTGGAAGGAAAATGATTGATGGTTTTCAAACTTTTTGACAAAGTAAAATCTGAAATGTGGAGTGCATTTGTATTCACCTCTTCTGATTCAATGCTTTATGAAACCACCATTCATTACAAATATATTTGCATTTACAGATGAACATGTTCACCCTTTCTTATTAGGAAAGTAGCTCAAGTTCAGGCAGTTTGGATGAACCCGTGAGCAGCAGTTTTCAAGCTTTGTTATGTATTTTCAATTTACTTTTGGCTTATACTTTGATTAGGCCATTCTAACACACCAACATGCTTCAATCTAAACCAGAGTTGTCCAATTTTGATCTTAAAGGACCTGTGTCCAGCATGTCCAACACACCTTCTGCAAACGAATGGTTTATTATCTGGATCCTTTCCTTTTATGAGGGTCATTTAGAAATTTGAATCAGTTGAACTAGGGAGACATCAAGACATACCAAGTTGTCTTCCAGTATTAATCTGCATTTAGCTCTATTTTCCTGTCAACTCTAAATATATCACTTCTCTACTGAAAAAAGCATCCCCATGTCATGATGCCATGTTTCATCAAAAGGTGACAGATTGTTCAGGAGGATGGACAAAGTTAATTTTCCAGCACACATATAGTTTTCATGGGCCAATATGGTTAAGTTTTGACAGTAGGCATACCTGTCAAGTCTCCTGTTTTGCCTGGGAAACTACCCCTCTTACCGTCCGTGCTCTCATATTAGTATTTTCCTGTAAATTTCCTGTGTTATAACATAATTACACACCATCCCCTGCTCCTACAATAGCACTGGCTCAAGAATATCCCGCATTTTTATATCTAAAACTTGACAGATTTGAATTGATTGCACTTGAATTTCAAGGAGCTGAATATAAATGTGGACTGCCCTATATAGATTTTTATTTTTAGTTGAAGACAATGTATTATTCCCAATTTTAATATATTTTGTGTTGATTTATCACATAAAATCCAGACACATAGGAAAAATATGACTTTAAGAGGTGTGATTGCTTTGCAACGCGCTGAATCTGAGTTACTTTGCAAGTTCAAGAAGTTTACTCCAAGTTCCAGATCAGTTTTGTAGCTCTGCATATTTAACTTCACAGCTACAAAACTGATCAAAACCGTGAAATGAACAAAAGTATACAAAAAACAGCAGGGAGAAAATGTTGCAAGTTAAAGGCTCCTTTGTAGTTAAAGAGCAGTTACAGGCAGAATCCTCAACAGGACCAGTGAAGAGAAAGTTTGTCTTTTGTCCTACATATGAAAGCAGGGCACCCTGTGGTTATAGCGGAGAAATTATCATCTGACAGACCCAGCAGAGATCTGACATGTCAATCAGAACAGGACGGGGGGAGAATGAGGAAGATAGAGACGCAGGGAAATGACAGGAAGAGGAAACGTGTCAATCCTTAGATACACACATGTAATTGGTAATGAGCTGCACAGGGTCACAAGGGAAACACCTTGTTAACCCTCACACAGCCCAGCAGCTGTCTGTGTGTGTGTTTATGCATCTGAAGACTGAATGGGTGTATGTGTCTGTGAGCAATCTAGATGGTCTGTCTGTGCCTGTGTGCACTGGAGCTTGGTCCCGTTTGCTCTGAGCAGAAGTTAACCTGTGCTATGTCCGACAGGCCACCACCACCGCCGCCATCACCACACCCTTTCACTTCCCACCTCGGCCCTCCCCGAGGCAGCCGAGGGGCCCCTGGGGCAGAAGGACCCCCCTATGAGTTCAGACAAAGGGGAGGACCCTTACGTGGCAGTGCCCTCTCAGACTCAACCTGAAGCCACTGGTAAGCCTTGGAACGTAACAGAAAGCAGTCAGTTTGGTCCATTGTCGCCTGTGGCAACAGGCTAATGAGGGGGAAGGGTGGGGATATAAAGTGGGAGGGGGTTTATGTAATTGAGATTTACGGCTGCCTTGCTGCTTCCAGCTGACGCGGTGTATAGATGGTGGATGGTTTTCTCTCTAGGGGACAAATTGCCTCATGCTGTGCACGGAAAACCCGCTGCAGAAAAGTAGCAAACAAGCGAGATGACACACGATCACCCATGTGCTCCTACACACTCAGCGCTCATTAGGATGCACACTCAAATACACCCGCACACACACGAAGAGTAGTGTGGATTTATTATCTGTGGACTGTAATGTCCCATAGGAGATGTAATATCCAGACCATTACACTCTGAAAAGGAAGATGGCGATGTATTTATTTCCTTGAGAAGATGGCCCGGTCGCCGGCTGTGTCATCCTTCGCAACACAGTGACATGACATTGAACGCCCTTTTTTCTCCTGTGTTAACAACCTGCCTAATGCTGTGCCGCCTCAAGGGCAGCTCGTTGGATAAATGAGTCACAGAGAAAAGGATAAAAGAGGAGGAGACTAGGGACCAAGCGAAGGAGGGAATTTAAAGGTCTCTGGAGGGCCGCCAGTTCATTATGATGGGACAGACCGACGTATAACACACCCTATTAAAGCAACACGTCACTTGTTCATGGTTTTGCAATTAGAACCAGCTTCAACATTGTTAAAAATAAAGGCTATAAAAATTAATTGATAATAAAATAATAGAGTCCTTGCCAACTTATTCAAACCTACTGAACATTTCCAGACAAGAGTAAATGTATTTTATATGGATTTTATGTGATCGACCAACATAAGTCAAAGGATATTACAGTTAAATGGAGGAAAATGCAATTTTTCATTTTTTACCTGAAAAAATATATTCAAAAACTACACTGTGGAACAGTGTAGTTTCTAGCCCTTTTCTTTGATAGCCATGAATAAAACTGCAACCAACTATCTCAAGAAATCATTTAATTAGAAAATAAGAGCCCAGCTGTGCATAAATTAATGTCAGTATGAGTTCAGCTGTCCTGTGAACCAACAGCAATCAATGTATGATGTTGCAGATCAGCTCAAACAGGGTTTGGTTATAAAACAACATCCCCAGCTTTGAATATTTACTAACATAATTCAGTAACTCATTAATACATGACAATAAACTGACAGGCCGGGCAGGGAGAGCATTAATCAAAGAAACAGTCAAGAGGCCTGTAGTGACTTTGGAGGAGCTAAACACATCCACAGCTCAGGTTGAGGACTCGCTAAAGAGCAATTTTTAGTTATTCATAATTCTCTCATGGCAAAGAAAGACATAAGATGTGATGAAGGGGTTAAACCAAACATGTGAGTAAAGGATGAGACCAAAATGAATTTATCTGGCCTGTATGGAAAATGCAGTGTCTGACAGGAAATTAGCTGTGGTGAAACATGATAGTGGAAGAATCATGCTGTGGAGATTTGGTCAGGGAATTTAGTCAGAGTTTTTTTTTAAATTCTGAAAACTATGTCACGTTTCTTCAACTTCACCAAAATGTACTGATTAGCATTGATACATTATCCAAATCCTGACAAAATCTGAAAAAGTTGGAGGGTTATGAAAACTTTAAACTTTAATTAATAGATAATGTTATTTATTAGAGGCGGATCCTTCAATAGTGAAAATGCTGTGAATGTAAAAACAGGCATAGCAATAAGAAAGCAGCTGTTGAGCTCAGACTGGAAGCTTTCGTTTCACACAGAGATTTGTGCCGTCTTTAGCCTTCTGGGGAGTGAATACAACCTGAGCGAGAACACAGGAAGCCATTTCATTCACAAGCTTGTAAGAGTCTTTGAAGAATTCAACTGTTGACAAGCAGGACTGATAGGCTGATTGTTCCTGTGCAGAAGAAAATACCCTCAAACGAGTTCAAAAGTATTTGGCGATGCAAATCAGATGTGAGGGTTCTCCGCATGAGAGCCATAATCTAGGACTAGAGAGAAATCACACCATCTCCTAGTTATAAAGCGCTATTTTGGTTCTGCGATAGGATTTTCTGCATTTCTTGTCTATGGAGGATACACAGCAGAGGCAGCTGGAAGCAGCAAAGGCACCAGTAGGTAGATCCAAGCACAATGGTGGCAGAGACTTCAGACAGCATGCCTACAGCCAGCATCACAACATGCTGCCGTGCCTCCAGTTGCCTTTACCTGAGCAGATGCAGAATTACTTGGTCAACAAAAGCTAAAAATCCATCTTACACCTAAATTACCTGAAAGGGTTTAGATTCATTTCAAGGGGGGATGTTGGAGTTTTACGCTCAGGTAATGCCAACGTGGCTTCATATGTCAAAACAATGCTTTCTGCTGTTTTTTTTCTGTATGATCATTGTTATTATTATTATCTTTTATTTTTATGGGACACCTTTGCAGCTTGTTTCACCGTTTATTGGTTCAATTTCAGCTCTGCAGACTTTTCTTTTTCCTTTTTCTCTAAAAGTCAGCTTTGATGAGATTTGCCTTTTATTTTTCTTTATGCGAGCAGTTCTTGATGTTTTTGCATGGCTTGGTTTGAGACTACCTCTTTTTTGCTATTTATATATTTGCTTATTTTTCCACTGTGCTGATTGCTTTGATGGTATTAAGCACAGTTTTGCCTCCATACAGCTTAACACTCTTTCAGCATGGCAAATTGAGCACCACAGCCAACAGTACTCATTTCCCGCTCCACCCATCCAGCCTCCTCTTCCTTCCTGACGTTTCTAAGCATCGCTGGCTTCAGGTGTCAACTGTACTGTGAAAACTTAAAAGTGGAAAACGGTATATACATATGAGAAATTATTATAGAATCTGAAACCAAGCAAATAAGTCATTTCATCTACATTTTAATGACTTAGATAAATTTATGCAGCAGAAATGAGGAATCAACATTCAGCAGCACCATCAATCTGGAGTTTATGCTTCAGCTAAAATATATTATCTCATATACAAAGTCATTTGCAAGCTTGTTTATGATGTAAAAGAAATTAAAATTACCCCTTACATTTTTCACTTGCAGCTGAGACAGAAATCTTATCTGCTAATGAATATTGCAGTGCTGCCAATATGTATTAGTCCAACACCACCGGAGTAATTAGTAATGCTGGAAAGTGATGATTCACAGACAAATTATTATATTCAACACCCAGCAGCACCATTGTTTGGCATTCCAGCGGGGCCACTGCAGAAGCAGTGCTGTTGCTCGTGTTTCACAGTACGTTTGAGCTTTGTGTGCGTCTATCCAGGCCTCATCTCTCTCTGCTAAGATTCTGTGAAAAAGTATTTACCCCTAACAGATTTTTTCTGTTTCCCTTTTTTATCACCTGTATGTTTCAGATCATCGAACAGATTTTGACAAAGAAAATGCATTTTTCAAATAATGATTTCATCTTTCAGGGAAAGAAATCTACCCAGCCAGCCTCTGGCTTGGTCAGGAGTTTCATTGATTAATTTTTCTAGCCATTTTTCAGGCCTAATTACTGCCTGAAGTTGAAAACTTTTAAATTATTGGTAAAAAACTAAATTATAATTTGAAATCTGCATTTTGTATTTAATCAATTTATCCAAGTCTGATATTGTTTTATAATCTGAAACATAAGTGGAATGCAAAAGGGAAAAAAGACATCTGCAAGGTGGCAAATACTTCTCATGGGATTGTATATGTTATTCTGTGGCAAACATCTTGCCTTTCCTTCCATCACCTCCCCCATAAGCCATCAGCAGCCTATTCCTCCTTCCACCATCTGCTGCCATTGTGATCAGTCTCCCTTTCACAGGACCTCTGATCTGACTAGGCTGGCATGTTCCAAGGCTATACCTTACCTGGTGCAAATTAATTCCCAAACCAATTTTACAGAGCCTTCTTGCCCGGTCCCTGTCTTTCTCCTCCATCTCGGCACCTTCTCGACTGTTTTTCCTGTTGCAGTCTGTCTCTTCGGCAGCTGATGTCATATCAGTTCTCCTATCTGCAGGAATGAATCCGTTCCCTGCCTCTCCTTAGCTCCATTTCCTCTCAGATACCTGTCGTCTCTTCTCTGTCGAGCCTGGCTCTTCTCTTCCTCCCCCTCTGTTACATCCACCCTTTCCCCCACCCCCAACCTCGACCTGTAACCACTGTTGTGTTGCTCCAATTTATGGGTTCATTATTGGTGAGGTGGAAGGAAAGTAGGGGGATGGAAAGAGACTTCAAGGAAAGAGACTTTGGGGATGAACGAATGGAGGGTCACGTGATGAAGATTTATTAAAGAGAATAGAACAATAATGTTGCACTGAAGGTTATGTGGAGGATAAGGGGAAGAGATACAAGGAGACGACATAGAGGAGATGAGAATCTGAGATGATATAAAATCTGCTGAGATATTACAGCTGCAGAGTGGGCAATAGCTTTTCTCTGTTTCTCCTTTTATTTGTGTAGTGACAGAGAATTTGAGTCAGCTTAGACTATACTACTCCTCAAAAACATCTTTCTTTGAAGTAGGGATGCATGATATTGGATTTTTGGTTGATATCCAATATGCCGGTATACTAAAACTCATTTGGCTGATAAGCGATACCAATACAGATGTTTTTTTTCTATACCTACTCACTGAAACTATATGGTTTTCTCTACTGTGGAATTAAAATACTCCATGTCTAGTTTTAAATTTTACACTTAATATCGACCGATACCATGCCAATAATATTGTACATCCCTAATTTTAAGGAAAGGTCATAACCTGGATTACAGCTATCAGTTCAAAGTTAATTCATTGTGGTGGTTATAAATTAGTTAATCTCTAAATTATGATAGTTAGACAAAGGGCGATTTTAGTGATATTTGCCTCATGTAACATTATGCTCAAAAGGATTCATACCCCTGAATATTTGAAATGATTTTCATTCTACTAAGCCATTTGTTTCTGACAGCATGTGAGACAAGCATCTTTTAAAATATAGGTTTATGTAGAAAATATAAGATCTCGGACACCATCTGTTTCCATTTATATTCTTCAAATATAATCAGAAAAGGCCCTTGATTTTATTTAGTAAAAAGCACAATGTTTTTGATCAGATATGCTTATCAAGAGCTAATGTAATTTATGATTTCCCTCCATGCTTAGATTTCACAGTAATACGACCTGTCAACTGACAGCTGCTCTGCAAGGGCTATTTTCAGCTGCAGGTATCTCTCTGACACCTGTGTGCCAATGTGAGGCTGCGATGATAGAAAGGGACTGTGACCTTGTGTAGACAGCGATGGAGCACTTTTTTTCTTTCTTTCTTGTCAACGTGTCTCCGATTTCTCTTCAAATTCTCTTTCAAATTCTGGGGAAAAAAAATTTGAAATAATACTTCCCCACTGTCATTTAGGATGCAATGTGAATATATAATGTTACACGTTTATGTTGGTAAAAGAACACTACAGCAAAGAAATCAAAATCCAATTTTATTTTCCAACTGACGTAGAAGTCTTTGTTTTAATTTCTACACCTGTTCAAAATCTTGTTAGCGCAAATAGTGAATCAGTCAATCACATGGCTGCAAATCAATGCATTTGGATTTAGCTGTGGTGCTCAGGTTCAAACCTAGAACCACACAGGCCAGTTTGAGCAAAGTTTACCATTTTCGGAGGTACAGAAAATGGTAACAAAAACAGAAAATTCCTTGCAAGATAGAGTCAGTTTTTCTGTCTTTTCAGCAATATTGTGCCTCGTGGGTTATGTCCACTAGCTGAATGATTGGATTTACTCTGATCCTGTATAAAAAGCCATTGTGGGATTTAGGTTAAAGGTTGATGTAATGGCCCTTTAAGAAAGAAAATAATTAAATTCAATGTTTCAAAGAAACATGAATGAGTTAGAAGATCCAACTGTAAAAAGTAAAATCCTACTCTAAAACAGTCACTGTTATGTTTCTTGAGCTTTATTTTGTGTCTCCTTTCAGCTAAAGCATGTTCAGGCTTTTGTGCAGCCAAAAAATTATTTGCAGCTCATTTTGAGTCATTATAAAGACAATGGGCCGTATGTTTTTTTCCCACAGCATTTATGCACTTCCTTGACTGACATCAACCCACAAGCCATAATTTCTGTGGCTGATTAGCTCATTGTTCTTTAAGGCCGCCTCTGTTTTCTACACACATTTACAACTTTGATGTTTTGGTTGCACCAGAAGAGCTCTCGCCTTTGCTGAATGCCACAAAGAAAGAAAAAAAAAGAAAAAAAGAAAAATCTGTCAAACCATGACTGGTCTTTCTATTGACCTCACACATTTCTCATCCACATTCAGATGTCAGTTTTTGTTTTACGTAACACCCATATTATATTTATCAGAGAGTACTACTCAATAAAATACAAGCTCATTGTTTGTTCTCTGGTGGTTTTCTTCCTGTTTATTAAAATATTTCTTTGTAATTAGGGCATAATAAAATACACTTAAGCAGGTCGACATCAGGAATCAATGCCAACTCCATATTCAATATGCCAATATGTGACATTTCTGCACTCTGGCGATAATAAGCTCTATACTTTTATTTACTTATGCCATCCTAAGCCATATATTGTAACAACTCAGTCCTTAATCTTTAGTAGTGTCAGTTTAAGAAATCAAACAGCAGTTCATGATTGTTCCCATGGATATTTGAATTACCCGATGTACTGTGACTATTAAATATCACAGTCTGCATGCAGGAAATTGGCAACAATGTTAGTACATCACTTTTAATACCTGAGGTGCAGAATGATATAATTAGAGATTTAATTATATCTTGACTAGCTAATCAGTATGCTGTGCTGCAACTCTGAATTGTCTGATGAAGGCTTTAATATTGAATAATACCATTAATGCAAGTACCTCTTGAACACAAACATACACAAGACTTAATGGGATAATATCCAAGCAGTGAGGAGGATCAAAGGGATTTTCATTAATACAGTCACCGTCTAAGAACCAGTGTCCTTTTATGGAAGACACGCAAAGGAAAGCTTGTTCTAAACAGAAAATTCTCCTGCAGAACTCCCTGCAGTAAAGTCAGCATGAGCCTCTTAAAGGGCATATATAATCAATTTCAAAATCTGGTAGGGAGCTTAGAGCTCACATTAGTTAAAATTGCTAGTTTTAAAGTGGAGAAAATAGAACACCGCATTCAAGCATCAATGATTAACACATTGCCATCCAAAACAAAAGTAGGAAAGTTTAAAATCAATTGTGAGCTTATAAAGTTGAAATGTAAGTGGTGATTTATCCAGTGAGAAGGAAATTAAGACAAATGCTACATGACAGCTTGGAGGCTGAATATATTGGCAAAAAAAGGATTATTCAGCCCAACGCTGAAATTTGTTTTCCAGTTTTGACCAGCATTGTCAACAACATGCACAAACCTGCATCAATATTTGCAAACAGAATACTTTATATTAGCAATGGTTGTATAAAACATTTGAGCAGCTGAAAGCCTCACTCATACACATAATGTGTGGTTGATACAGCGGCACAAATTTAGTCACTTAAAGCTATCGTCATACATGTGGTAGTTGGAAGAGCTGTAAATATATTGACACAAAATCATTTGGCTCACATCAAAAAGTCCCAGCTGAAGCTAAATATTATATGTAAGTAGTGGTAGTTACTGATGTACTTACATAAAGCCATTCATAGATGTCAGCAGACATTTGTCCTTTCAGAGGGAAAATAAAAAGTAAAAACCGATCTAAAAGACATTTTCTTACCTGAGACACTTTATGCTCACAAACTCTTGAAGTTTGCTCCTTTGTTGCAATCCTATCCCTGAGCTTTGGGTTGATCCTTCTCTTATAGCCAAGATTAAAAATATTTTGTCATCTTGCGGTAAAATAGTTTTTGGAGTAAGAAGACAAATCTGCCCTCCCCTCTTCACATGTTTGCTTTTAAAAATACAACCAACTTTTCTTGCACGAAAGATATTTGTGGAAAGTTAAAGTGCTCACTCCTTCCTTTCAATTTTATTAAAATGTCCTTTGCCTCTCCTTTCTCATCCATTAAGGAAGAGTGACAAAGGTCTTTTTTTATGTCAGATACCTATGCTTTACCAATCTGCTGCAAACATCAATAAAAACACTGATTATAATTTAAGATGTCTGCTCCCATAATTAGGGTCGGCTGCACCATTTTTTAACACATGACACATGAGTTAGCCCAGTTGAGTTTGATAGAGGTTCTATCATTCCTCATACCTCGTCTTTGTATTACACACAGTAGTCAAAAGGTTAGGACCCGCTACAAAACCCCTCTGTGATGTTTAACCGCCTTTGAAGTTTCCCCAACACCAACACAAAGACAGGCTCTGTGGGCTTAAGGCAGACTGTGCCTGTGAGGAGATTAAAAGAGCGTATGCGTCCCTCTGTGTGTGTTGGACAGATAGAGATAGAGAGGATTCGCATGTTCCAGTCACAGCAGATTACAATTTTTCTGATTTACAACAGCTGCAGACCCAGTCTGTTTTGACATGAAGACGTATCGGAGCATCAGAGCTGTGTGTTTAATGTCTGAATCTCGAGACCAGAGGCAGAGTGAAATTAAAACTAAATCACACACAGAGAAGCGTCGAGCCGCCGCATGCTTTGCAATTCATTTGGGGGAAGTAGCAAGTTTTAAAACCAGAAAATTGTGGGTCAGGATGGGGCTAGAGGGTTTCTGAGGGTTTTAGCAGAACTTTGAAACTCGAAGGTCAAGCTGTATCAGTTTTGAAAAGTTTTCCGAGCATCACTGAATGCAAAAGGGGAAAAGAGAGACATGTTGCCACCTAGATTCAAAAGCCTGAAGTCATCTGATTTGAGTGAGACAGCTGAGGCGTCTTCTGCAGCAACTTCTCAGGCTTTGATGTGAGAGAAACAACTCCCGAGAAATATAAAAGCCTTTAAAGTTTAACCTTTTTTTTCTTATTTTTGTTTTACCCAAGGCCTTGAAATTGTGTTTTTGTGTTACTGTAAGCTTGCAGAAGAGGTAAGGGATTATTAGAGGAGCAGAAAGACATAAAAACAAGAGCAAGGTACAGATTTTCCAAACAGAGTCCCACGTATTGGGCAGGATCAGTAAGACTTTGCTTGTTGGATTAAAAACTAATGAGAAATATTTAAGTCTAAAGTTTACACAGATGCATAACTCCTTGTCCAATCTGTCTCTGCTTTTTCTATACATTCGTACTACTTGTAGGGTGATGAGTCCATTTCTCCAGTGGTCATTGTGCAAGGGGTGGGGCATATTTTAAACAGGTCACCAGTCCCTCTAAGAGACCCTGTAAAATCACTTATACCACTTAAATCTTTAAAAATTTTGTCACTTTTCAACCACCAAAAGAAATGTGCTGTATTGCAAATTTTGGTAACACTTTATTTGACGGGTTGTGAATAAGACTGTCATGACACCATCATGAACATGACATAACACCTGTCGTGAACATGAGTAAGTTTTCATGAATATTTATGACTGTTGTCATTCGGTAAATCATGACACTTTTAATACAAAGTTGACATTATTCAAAATGTCTTCATTATGACAACTTGACATTAACCAAGAAATCATGATCTGACATAAATTTGTTATAAAAGTATTACCGATTAAACTTTAGCTTTAATGACATAAAGCTACATAATTTTTTCATGTGAAACAAGGTTCACAATATCAACTACATGCCAAATGGACTACATACCATTTGGCATGTAGTCCAAAAAGTTGAATTCCAGTTTCATCTCCATCTTCTAAATATTAGGTAGATACTGAAGACACTTTTCTGCCAGCAATTTAATTGAGTAGGCCAAGAGAAATGCAACTCTGTTTTGCATTTTTATTTGCAGAAAACAAATTTGCAAACAGAAACCTTTTTTCTTCAAGCTTTGAGCTACGTTGTGTTTGTCAATCACATGAAAGTAATTGAAATGTGTGGTTGTGACCAATTAAAATACTATATGAGAATCTCATTCACATTTATGCCCAACAGCATTTCAGTGTCTCAATTAAACTCAACTAGCAACTAGCATGTTTTTGAGCTGTTGAAAGAACATTTAAAGTGAAATCCAAGAACCCAGCTCAAGTAACTTTAACAATAATATTCTGAGGACAGAGATGAATGACCTATTTGCTTTTAACAAGGATTAAGGGACCTGATAGATTGGGTCAAGCTGTATGTTTACGCTCCCACTTTCATTTTCCAGTTGGCTTCGGGAGATTTCCGAGGTTTCTTGCCTCAAGTGAGCCTTGAATTCTTCCTGCATCGCTTCTTTGTTAGCAGAAATATTCACCCCAACTGCTCTCATAAGGCGCCCATCACCACTGTGACCACTATTCTTTCCTTTCTGCCAAAAGATGATAACTCACGAAGACCACATGGTTGTAATTACAGCCTTCCCCATTTCCACAGCGGAGAACTCTTTCCATGAAGAAACTTAGCACTGCAAGAGAAAACAGTCTCACAGCTCAAGAAAGTCGAAAGTTGTTGAAAACCATAAAAAAAAAAAGATATGAGAGCAGAAAGTCAACAAAATGAGATATGGCAGTGAAGAGAGGTATCTTTTTCTGACTCAGATGTTAATGCATGAGAAGGGAAGCAGATGTTTCACCGCACAGACAGGCCATTTGGTCACATGGGTTCTCAGCGTAACACTTGTCAAACCCCAACGCCTCTCAGCAGATAAGACTCATCACTCCTCACACCATCCATAGAGCAAGGCACATCCCTTCTGTCAAAAAAAGAAGTTTTAACCTCTTTAGTTCGACTCCAAATGAAAGATGGAAAATCTGCATGTCGTCAGCTTTCTCCTGATAAATCAGAAGTTTTAGTTTTACGATAATCAGACAAAACTTTTTTCTTACTTATCCAGGTTGAACTTTAAAGTTCAAACACGGACTGAAGTATTTCTGAGTGATTGATTTCAGCCTTGAAAACAGCTTTTAAAGTCACGTTGGAGGACTAATGAAGTAAGTGAGGATTATGGATGTTGGTTTAACAGAGTCTGGACTTCAGTTTCATGAGAACAGATTATCAGGCTGTCTCTGTGTGTCTGTGTTGCGTCTCGCTGAGGAGACACAGAAGATATTCTGACACAGCCGAGCAAAAAACAACAAACAAAAATGCCCGACCACATTCAGGTTTCAAAGCATTACTGCATCCAGTTTGGCTTGAGATACTTTTCTTTAAACTAAACTGATATTGAAACTCATAGTGCAGATATTAGAAGTACTATAGGCAGATAAAAAAGCTCATGAAAGCAGATGAAACCTTTAATCAACTCAACGATCCAGGCTAATTGATTCAAATATATTCTATTTAACTCAACATTAAATGCCATTTTACAAAGTAAATTCCTACAACTTGAGCAATGAAGACTTATAAAACCCAAGATCAAGATAGAAGAATCAACAGACAAAAATGTACACATGAGCAGAAATTACAAGATACTTTGTTGGAGTAAAAATTTTAATTTTGTTTTCCAGTTTAAACGAAGCAAAATATGCCCAGTCAAAGCAAATTTAGTGAAGTTAGGTGTTTATCGGATGTCAACTTTTGATATGCATTTACTAATTAGCTTCTTTGGGAGTTCCTGCCTTCGACTTCAACAGAAAAACTAGCAGAGACACTGAAAACGTCTAATGTGAATCACGGATGCAACTTAAATATATATGGATTGGATGTTTATTTATCTTTCCACTCACTTTTTTAAACTTTAATTCAAAAATACTTTAATATACAGTCAATGCCAAAATTATAAAATTTTGGGTAATGTTTGTTTGAAAAAAGGGCTGAAACAGTCCGTTGTCTCCCCCTCAAAAACATTACAAAAATTACTTACATTTATAATTTAAAAATTCATCATCTTATTCAAAAGTCAATGAAATTATAGCAATAAAACTACTATTATTGCTAACCAGCTTTTTGCATATTTCTGCTGGTATTCTACCAATTTATCTTGAGTAATGAGCTTTAGGTCTATCAGGTTGGTTGACCTCCCTGACATCACCCTGATCTTTAGCTCTGTCCACAAATTTTCTATTAGATTCAAGGCAGGACTTTGACTGGGCCATTCTAAAATGTTATGGTGAAATAGATTAGGAACCATAACCACTTGCAAAAAGCTAAAATCCACAACTACCTAACTGCCTATTTTAATAGATCAAACAACAAATATACCTTACTATGCATTAAAGCTATTTTTGGAGAGGGTATTACATATTTGTTGATCTTAGTTGTTCACGGGAGTTTGCGGTTCCAAACCCCCGACTTTATGTTCACAGCCTTTATAAAAGCAAAGATTATAAAGGGAAAATGTATAAAATTTTTCTTTATCTTAAAATATCTGGAAGATGGATGATTGATCAGTTACACACAAGAAACTCCAGTTTATCTATAAACGTAGGCATCTGGGGTTAAACGTCGAAGTCCAGCACAAAAAGATTTATAACGTGTCCACACTTGAGTGGCAGAAGGCACAGATCGGTTACTGCGAACAGAGGACAGAGCAGGTGGACTTCATCACAGAAAAAGCAGCCGCGGCACATTCAATAGCCTTGAAGCAGGTGTGTACTTCACTCCATGTCCAATAGTATGGCATATATCACTATCTGTGGAGTGAAAACAGATTTCTCAAACTCCACTGTGCATCATATATATCTCTCAAGCAGATCACTGCAACCTGAAAAGCTGCAGGAAATACCAAAGCTTTAACTAAGTCTGTATCTGTGTCTCCAGGTCCTGCTCCCTAGGATTCGCACTCCTAAAGGTTTTTTTTGTTCTGACTGAACTTTCTCCAACGTCATTGATATAATTGAACAGATTACCATAAGAGCTGGATAATACTTGCCAACTTCAATCATGGACTGATCGATGCATCATCGCAATATGTATTAAATAATGCTACATTACAAAAAAATGTATGTAATGCTTCAAATATTCCAACCTCAGGAGACACGCAAAGTTCCTTTTTAAAAGCTCTAATTCCCCTACGAATTAATTGATACTTCTTTAAAAACTGTTCTATTTTCAGCACTGTAAAATAAAGTTATACCAAAAAAAAAATAATAATTGTTGGTGAAAGTGGTCCAGCTTAAAAATAGTAATATCTTAGAGTTGTTTTGTGCAGCTCAACTAGACCCGTCTCCACGGCTTTTTGTTGACACTGGAGAACGATCCGGCTGCACTCCTCTAACACGCTGCTACTGGGGAAACCAGAAACATCTGTTTGTTTTGTCTTCTCTTTGTGAAGCTCTCCTCTACATCAACAAGAAACAGTTTCAGTGATGGCACAAAACTGTTTAGGATTTGGGTTTCTTGGAGAACAGATACGTTTGCAGAAAGCCGCTCCATATTATATATATATATATATATATATATATATATATA